>LBNU01032238.1:59465-70389 GCA_014162995.1 Artemisia annua | reverse complement strand
TCAAAGCTTCCCTTCCGAAATATAAATCATCTTCTTGTCCAAAATAACCTGTTAATCCTGAGAAAACAAACATGAAAACCTGCATAACATCGGCGGGATTAATCTGTATAGGGATATAATGCTTGTGGAATGAATATTTTGCAGATTCCTGGAGTTTATAAGTTAGAGATTTTATAAAGCATTTTATGATTCCGGAAGAAAAACAAAACTTTCAAAAATTCCAGAAAACAGTGCCTGACGCCGTCAGACTGGGTCCTGACGCCGTCAGAGGTGATCTGACAGATTTTCATGTTAAGTTTCCGGAAAATTTCTGGAAAAACTCAATTCTTAATTCCTGGAAATCCTGCAAAATATCATTATGACTCGACACAAGCATTTGACTCAAACAATTACTAATATGTATGTCAATTTAATATTGTTATGATTCATGTTCATTTGTTCTTATAAACCGATTTGGATTTCCCTTACACTTATCTTTTGCAAAATACCTTTATATGTAGTTAAGACGAAGTTAAAAACAAAATAAAGCATTTTCACAAGTTAGTTTCAAAGCATGAATAAATAACGATAAAAATTAAACATACATACGGAAGCAAATAAAATCAAACAAACAAACAAATAAACACACAAAGCTTGGGTTGCCTCCCAAGAAGCGCTTTTATTTATTAACGAGTCTTGTAGCTAGACTCAAAGTCGCGGGCTCTCACGTGACTCCATCATTGGTCACGTCCTCTAGGTCATTATTAACAAATGTCTCAAATTCCGGATCCGATTGCAAGTACCCTTTGTAAAGGCTCATCACCTTTTTCTCGATCGCCCCTACAATCTTATTGGCAACCTCTTTATCAACCTAACCGTCCGGCTATATACACAATCAGTTATCTATACATTTTATGTGGTTGAAGATACCAAGCAGAACATATAATGCAGTTAGATAATAGAAATTGAATAAAGTGTCTGATGTTTTTCTAAAAGTGGTCAAATGTAACCGTTTACTACGTCAGGAAAAACAAAATTAAAACCGAAAATTAAGAATAATAAAATAGTAAAAAATTTATAAAAAAAACCCCGCGCGTGCTGTTATTATAACTAGTGACAAGTAAATTACTGTATTATTCAAACCAAACGTTCTCACTCACCACACACTTCTTATCTCTCTCTCTCTCTCTCTCTCTCTCTCTCTCTCTCTCTCTCTCTTTTTATTGATATCTTGTTCTTCATAAACTAACCCTGCCATTTCTTAACCTTTAATCATCTAAACTTGGTAATACCAACGAAAAATCTACAAAAAAAATTGGCTCAATCAAGCTACAGCTGGGCTAGTTGAACCAGTTGGGGCCTTGGGTGGCCGAGCACCCGCTAGCCACCCTACTGGCTCCGCCTAATGTTTGTTGCGGGTATGTGTTTGTTTTGCAAAATGGATTTCTTTTTTAAATTAATGGTGGTGAGGTATTGAACTATTGAGTAGGTATATGTGTAATGAGTAACCTCTTTGAGAGGTAAAGCAAAGGTACGAGCTGAGGAAGAAGATGAAAAAATGAAAAAAGAAAATCCATAAGCATTAAAAAGTCTCCGCCACAATTAATACTATATATAGTACACATTAATCTATAAACAATTACTTCCTATTTCATCCACCACAAGTTTTACCTACTCATTTCTCTTTGTAATATATATAGTACACATTAATTTATCACTTGTTCCGATATCATACTCCCAATTAACCAGCCCCATTTTAAAATCAAATCTGCTCAGAATTCGCTGGTATATACATCATGGCTATAACGGGCCAGGTAAAAAAGGCATTTGAACGACTGCTCTTACCTAAGGATCTAACGTACAACGCATTGGTTACAAATGGACCGGTTGCAACTAGTGTACTTGAACGGCTCTTAGGTAAGGATGTAACGTACGATGAACTGTTACAAATGGGAACTAGGTTATGTAGAGAGTTACAAATGGAAACTAGGTTATGTAGAGAGTTAATCCCAATGGGAACTAGTTTATGTAGAGAGAGGATAATCCGAATGAATGAAAAAGTGATTCGGCGGGTGAAATTGATCTATGACTACGGTATGAAGTACTGTATGGGGCCAAATGACAGTAACCCGTTGATAAATGCTTCTCATCAGGGACTTGTTGACATGGTTTGGGGTTTTATAGAATGTGCAAAACAAACCAACACAAATCTTCACACTGACGAAAGTGGGAAGTTTCAGGAGTTCTTGTGGCTCTGTAACAAGTTGAATGAAACAGCCTTGGATGTGGCAATTAAAGAGGGTCATGTTGAGGTGGCAAAGCTACTTTTGGAGAATGCGTCTCTCGAATGTTTGATATCAAAGAGGAATCATGAAGGAAAGCTTCCGGTTTCCATGTTAGCTGACCATGAACACGATATGTTTATTTGGTCTACTTTGGAAAAAGCAACGACAACATCAGCTGTGGATCCGCCAGCATCAACATTAATATGGATTGGTGAAGAAAATTCAAAACAAGGTACAATTTTATTAATCCAAGCTTTCAAACATTAATATGGATTGGTGAAGAAAAAAAAATACCTTATTTTGAAAAATAAACATTTAATGAAGTGCAAGTATGTTGTACAGTAATTCTAAACATGTATATACATTCACAGACACCGAAGTCTATATTGTCAGCATAATGGACCCTAAGTCGTATCCGCGTTCACATAAACATGAACTACGAGACTCTTTGGAAAAGCTTGATCAAGGTACACTTGAATTGACTCCAAACAAGAACACGATTCTTCACCTTGTATCCCAAATCGGAGACATAGAGTATGCTCATGATATTCTTGTAAAACACCCTTCTCTCGTCAAACATCGTAACTCTGAAGGGGAGACAGCAGCTTATGTTGCTGCAAGGGAGGGTCATGTGGATATTCTTGCAATCATAATCAGCTACTTGAAAACGAAAAATGATAACATTGAATCATTTCTCGTAAGGAGCAAAGACAAAGATACTGCCTTGCATATCGCCGTACAGAATCACCATGTTGGGGTAGTCTTTTGGTTGATAAAAGAAATTCCTCAACTTGTGAATCTTATCAATGATTGCAATGAAAGCCCGATTTACCTTGCTGCGGAAAGAGGATATTATCATACTTTGAAAAATATGTTGAACGAGGGCGAGACAAGAACTTTTGACGGACCCCGAGGCAAAACAGCATTACATGCGGCAGCCATTTCTGGATCAAAAGGTACTTTTTGACCCTTTATAATAATATATGAAATTTAAGTGATCTATATCTTCCCAATCACTTGCATTTTGTACACATATACATATATCACTAAAAAATATTGTCTTTTGGTGACGCTTTAGAAAAAGTGTCACCAAAAGTTAAAAAAGTGTCCCTACAAGTAAAAAATGTCAAAAGTATTACAAAAGTGTCACTAAATTTTTTACGTGCTTCTCATACACTTAAAAAGTGTAGATAGAACTCCAGTAGGTAAAAGTTTATTCATAGTGACACAAAAAAAGTGTGAGAATATATTTTTTCCCCTTTTAAGACACATTTTATACATAAAAAGTGTCATCAGATCTTAAATTTTAAGCTATTAACCACACTTTTATGAAAAGTGTCATTAAAAGGTCAGATTTAATGACAGTTTTTTGTGTCACTAAAACCTTTGTCACTGCAAATCTATTTTCTTATAGTGATAATTCAGTGTCAGTAGTGCCCAAGATCGTAACAAAGTTATTGTTGTATTATATATCTAGTCTAATACTAAACTGATCACAACAACAACGTATCACGAACAACACCGAGGAAAACACCAACCACAGCAACGAACACGTACAACTAGGCCTGCAAAAGGAACAAACAAAACAAGAACGTACTGCACGGGAAGTCCTTGTCCTTTAAAGTTTATACGACAGCCCGTATGAGTTTGCTGCAAGCCAACAAGTCGTACAACTCAGGATTTATGCAGACACGGTGTTGTGTTACAGCAGCAACTGTTAACAACACAATGCAAATGCGGTAGGGAGAAAACAAGGGTGGTGATAATGTACCCTCCGAACAGGTCGAAGGACTCCCTTTCGGTCCTGCTCGTAACCTACATAATCGAAGGCTCTGGCTAGCCTCCTAAAACTTTCATTGGCGTAAAACTAGTTATCAGTGACCTAGTTACCAAATGGGAATTCGCCAGTCGAAGGATTAAACCCTTTGGGGTATCCTTCGATGAAATGTAAGGACGGAACAATGCCAAGTCCAAACATGGGGAAGACCAAGTCTTACCCACGTCTCATCTCCCTCCTTAGCTTTCCTGCTAAACCAGGAGGAGTGGGACACTAACCCCTAACGGTTGCCACTTATCATGGGACGCCCCCATGATCTCCGAAAAAGGTGTAAGCACTCTCCAAGCTGTTTTTCTCCCCTATAAATAGCTTGGACGATCCACAAGTCTGGTATGCAATCTCAACAACTCTACTTTATTACATCTTCACTAAACTTTTCATACCAAATACTTATTCACACGCCGGAGGTGGTTCGCAGGGCCCAACCCCTGCGCAATCACTTAACGTAGTGTCTTCGTATTTCTTATTTTCAGGTTAGACACAAGTTTAGCTCAACCACAACATCCCCTATATCCTTTGATCACCATCGAAGGCCTGGTCGTGCAAATTATTGTACAATCAGTGGCGCCATCCGTGGGACCCGCTACAATTGATCTCGTTATTCCCAAGCAAATAACCAGTCAAACATACTCACTACTTTTCCAGCATGAATCAAGAAAGAGAAGTTACACCCCCACCGGGTTTCTCGACTTTAACCCCAATACCAGTAACCGACACTAACAGTCTTCCACCAATTACGGCATCCACCTTTACAACACGATCTCACCCTGAAATAACACCCAATCACCATGCATCGACATCAGCCAACCCAGAACCGGTCATTAGCCCTGCCTTCGTTGAAGCTAATTACGAAGCGTTAGAATCATTGCTAAAGGCTCGAAGGAGACAAGTTCGGAACACAGAGATGCGAAGGGAGTTGGAATACTCTAGTGATGAATACAACTAAAAGATAGAAATTGAGCTGAGGCCTTCGGCGGCAGGGGCTACTCAGTCTGTCCTACGTAATGGGTCCCCTGTTGGTCGAAGGGTTGGTGGAAGATCTGTTGGCTTTGAGGGAGTCCCTGAAAGGGCCCCCACAAGAAGAGAGGGAACGGTTGCTGAAGGCTCCAATGGGAGGAGCCAACGAAGGGAAAACCCGGAGGTAAGCCTACCTCCACTGTTAGCTGCACATTTGGGGAGAACCGAAGCAGGGGTTCCACTGCAGCCTTCTCACGCATCCGGCGTGGGAGGCAATCCGTCTTCGTTCAACCCAGGAGGAAACCTTCCTCCCAATGGTATGTACCCCCAATTCCTAGCTTTACGTTCCTAGGGTCACCTCTTTTTATCTTTGGATCAATTTTAGCGAAGGGAGAGCGAGGGTTATCGATTATGTTATGGTAATAGGCGATCTCTTCCTTAGTGGGGTAAAGATTAAAATATTCATCTCCTACTCTCTCGTCTTCCCTTTCCTCTAAACATCCGGAATTCTTAAGATCATCATATTCTAAGTCCTTGCATGCGTATATGGCGCCTGCTAGGTCATTAAGTGCATGATCTAATTGAGCATCAATCAAACTATTGAGCTCTCTAAGCTCCCTAATTTCACTTTCGATTTGGTATCGCAATGACGCTACTTCGTCGGGTGTGAGGGGTGGGTTCGCGCTTTCCATAATGGCCAACGGAATAAATAATGGACAAGTTACTACGAACAAAAACACAAAGAAAAAGACAGACTAAAGAAAAACCTAGAAAAAAAATAAAAAACAAATCTCACTAGAAAGGAATCTAGCGAGTAGACCTAATAAAATAAAGATTCAACCTAAACAATAACTATTCCCCGGCAGCGGCGCCAAAAACTTTGATGCGTGAGATTGCACCTTCGCAAAAAGGTTTTACTTCTCAAGGGATCTTGAGAAGCTTGCAATCCCCACCAGGCAGTGTACCTGACCGATGTAGTATAGTGTAGTGGCAAGTACCGGGGGATTGATCGTTCTCTAGGGGAATAGTGTCGTTAGGATTGAAAAGCTACTCTAATAGGTCTAAGGGTGAGGGAAGATTCTTTTTGTATTTTTATATTTTAATGAAAGCAAGTAAAATCTCGGTTTTGAAGGAGTGGGCGGAATTAGTTGCTAGTCAACTAACCCAAATAACTACTAATGCAAATAAAATAAAATAAACTGAAAGTAAATGTTGTGAAAACTATATGGAGAGAAATGTGTATACTTAGATTTCCTTACTCCCCAACTATCTTTTACCGATTGATTAGTGTGTATTAATTGCGTGGATGACGGATTGTATTCCTTAATAATGGTCGTGGGGGTGTGTACGGACTTCCCCAACTCTATAAGCTCCTACTTCACTCCTATGTCGAGCCGGCTAAAAAGCTCCTAACATGGGATCACTAGAATTCGCTCATGCATTAAATACAATCGAATAACCTTAGTACACCTTGGTTCATGTTTCTTAAGACGTTCAAGCAAGTTACCGTATAGGAGGTTAGCCAGTTTTCTTAAGCCTAACATCGATAAACATTCATCCAATACAATCAATAACACACCATTCAATCAATAATCAATAGTTAGGTTTCATTAGATCTAAGCAAACACAAAGAAAACCTAGCCTAGCATGTTAAACAAAAGACAAGAACAAGATAGAATCAAACAACACATAGACATATTGAATGATTAATTGATTACTTATCTTCAATGTAACATGGAAGATCTCAAGGTGAAAAACCTTGAACAAGCTGCTAAAATTCGTATAAGGGTTTCTCTCTAAAAAGTTCCACACTAATGACTAAAAATTGTGAGAATATATATAGAAAAACAGTTCTGACGGCATCACGTTGTAGCTGTGACGCCGTCACCTCTCCGTGCTTAGGGTTTCTTGATGGCCTTCTTGACGCCGTCCCCCTTTAATCTCCCAAAATCCGTTCTGGCTTATAAAGGCTTGACGGCGTCACATCTAAGCTTGACGCCGTCATGGGTACTATTCCAGCAGACTTTAGCACTTTGTCGAATTCTTCACTTTTATGCTTCAAAAACGTCCAAAATGCTTCCTTTTCCAGAATTTCTCTCCAAAGTACCTAAAATGACAAAAGGAACAATTTAGGGCAATAATTGATCAAATAAATACGATTTAGGGCTTAAATGACCCCCAAAAAGCGGTACACTTTTCGCCTTATCATTAACCTTGATGATCTGAAGGCTAAGTTCTGTTCGCACTTCAGTCAGCAGAAAAAGTTTACAAGGACTCACCTCACAGTGCATAACGTTAAGCAGAAGGAGAATGAAAGCACAAGAAGCTTCGTTACGAGATACACAGACGAGACTCTGCAAATCTTGGGCTTACATGAAGAGCATCGTATCTCCGGTTTCGTACATGGCTTACGAAATCGCCACCTGGTGGAGTTTCTGTTCACGGACCTTCCTGCAACTTATAAAGGTCTGATGGAACGAACGTATACTTGGATAGAGGCTAAGGAAGTGTCTACTAATGGGGCTCCGGTGGAAGGTAACAAAATCGCAAAGCACTCCTCATGGGAAGGGTCGAAGAACAAGAACAAGAACCATAACAGGTTTACCCCTTACAGCAAAGGCCCGAATCATGGTTTGCTGGGAAGTCTGACGAAGTCCCCAAGGGAAATACTAGCTACAGAAAAGGCCGTGAAAGCTTTCGAAGCACCCCCTCGTATGACAGGAAAGGGCAAGAACAGGGATACGACTAAGTATTGCTACTTTCATGAGGACTTTGGCCATGAAACAAACAACTGTCGAGAGTTAAAGAAATAGATAGAAGAGGCAGTAAAGTCCGGGCAGTTGACGCACCTTGTAAAGGGAATAAAGAAGGGCAAGGAGAAGTCACCGATACACAATCGGGAAAAGACACCACCCCTCAAGAAGCTCCCATTCTAATGGTTCGCAGAGACTCCTCCAACTTAAAAAGGAGGGTCTCCGAAAGAGAAATGCCTGGGTTAGGAGAGATAACATTCCCATCCGAGGTGCGAAGGCCTCCCTCTAAAGATCCGGTGGTCATTAAGGTTGTAATCTCAAACCTGGAGGTTAACAAAGTCTATATGGACTGTGGAAGTTCTTGCGAAGTAATCTACGAGCATTGTCTCATGAAACTTAAGCCTTCGATTAGGTCCAACCAAGTAAAGTCAAAGATGCCTCTAGTAGGATTCTCGGGTGAACGTTTGTGGCCTCTAGGAGAAATACCTTTGGAGGTGACACTTGGCGAAGGAAGATTTGTGAGGACTGAGACCCTCAACTTTGTCATTGTAAGGTCCCGATCCCCCTATAATATGCTAATTGGAAGAACAGCTATGCAAAAGATGGGCATCGTGGTTTCCACCGTGCATGCTACAGTTAAGTTCCAAACAGCACATGGCGTTGGTACTATCTTCTCTAGTTACGATGAAGGAAGAATACAGAAGGACAAACGAAGGGATGAACAAGGTAACCAAAAATCTACGAAGCACATAACGGAGCACATGGAATCCGAAGAGCAGATTGTGGTAAACAACTTCTATCCTGAACAAAGGGTGACAATTGGGAAACAACTTCCCACCACTTTCAAGAAAAAGTTGGAGAATCTGCTTAAGACCTATGAAGACGTGTTCGCATGGAAGTATTCAGACATGACAGGAGTTCCGAAGTCGCTCACAATCGACAACAAGCCTTTTACCATGGAACACAAGCTTAATGAGTCCAAACACGTTGAGCCGACTAAGAAGAAGCCTCGCCATATGACACCTGAATGGAGCATGGCCATTCGGAAGGAGGTTGGCAAACTCACAGAGGCATGCATACTCAGAAAGGTAGAAAATCCACCATGGGTTACAAATCTAATTGCAATCCAACGAAGAGATGAAGAATGGAAGATACGGGTTAACTTCAAAGACATCAATAAAGCTTGCTGAAAAGAAGGTTACCCTTCGACAGGAAAGCAACAGTCATCGTCTAAGTTTCGTTGGAAATGCTTCCTCAGTGCGGACAAGGGATGTCATCAAATACATATGGCAGAAGAAGACGAAGAAAAAACAGCCTTCCATGTGGGCAAAAGTACCTACTGTTTCAAAAGAATGCCCTTCGGTTTGGAGAACACTGAGACCACCTACTACCGGCTGATAGGAAGGGCCTTCGAGAAACAGATAGGGAGAAAACTGGGAGTTTGTGAGGGATACTTGGTTACACAAAGCAAAACAAAGGAAGACCTTCTCTATGATGTCGAAGAAACCTTTGTGCAGTTAAGGAGAATCAACCTGAAGCTAAATCCGAGGATGTGCTCCTTCGGCATTGAAAAAGAACAGTCTAACAAACACCCACTCGCAAGACGAAGGACCCAGGCTAACTTAACTGAAAAAAGAATTACCACGAAGGTGCAAACTCAAAGATCACCAGGGAGGACTCATGGTTTGGAAGATAGGCTGGAAACACTCAGAGAGTTTCTATCGAAAGGCGTCGACAGGTCTTCATCACTTTTCGAGACTCGTAACGAGGGCATCAACGAAATATCCTATCAATGGAGCATGGAAGCCGAAACAGCCTTCCAAAGGTGGAAGGAGTGCATGGAAATCTTGCCAACGGTTGAAACTCCAGCCAGAGGTGAAATTTTGCTCCTACATCTAGCAACACCCTTCGATGGAGTTAGCGCAATACTCTTTGCGGAAAAAAGAAACGTACGGATGCCAATATGCTTCGTTAGTAGGGTCTTACAAGAAATTGAGAAAAGCTATGTAGAGTCAGAGAGACTCATCTTAGCTCTGGTTTATGCCACAAGGCGCCTTCGAAGGTACTTCAAGGATCACCCCATCAGGGTACTCACCGATAAACCAATCGAATGGGCATTCCTAAAGCCCGATAGATCGCGGAGAATGGCCAACTGGGCTATGGAATTGGAAGAGTATGATATAGAGTACGGGATGGGTAGTCTTGTCGAAGGTCAAACCAACAAACCTGCTGAAGTAGGTGAATCAAATATGTCTTCTAACAAAAGAACCTTCAAGGCTAAACGAGAAGAAAAGCCCCACGTGGGTGATTTAAAGATGCGTATAACCTCGCACAATCCAAAAGAAGACAAACGCCTCATCGAACCTAGTTTTGAATCTGAGGTGGAGCAGCAAGCTTCAACAAAATGACCTAAGTCTGTCACAAGAGTAACAACCTTTTGTTCTCTGAGACTCAGAGTTCGTAGCAACCTTTTGGTAATGTACTACCTGTTTAAGTTTCAAGCATAATAAACGAAGGACCCTTCTTACATCTACTTAAAGAAAGATGTATGTCACAAGCCAAAGACTACAGTAACCAGGTCTACATGCTAGCAACCCTCCTCCAACATACAGATGGACTGACATATCCTTCGTAAGTTTTAATGCGAGATTTGCAATTAGATGATTTTCCATTCATGTATTGATTTCTTCTCACAAGGGGAAAGAAGCATTAATGGTAGGTGTCTTAGTTTTCATTTCTTAAAATGATGTAATCCTCCCTACCCAATTAATGATATGATATATTCCCTTGAAATCTCTTGTCTTGTTTTATACAACAAAGATTTTAACAACCAAGTAATTAAAATTCAATGTTCGAAGAATGTATCAAGATACCCTTGTCTTGAATAACATCACATACAATTCACATTAACCTTCCTAAGAGTCTTAGGGTATTCGAAACCCTCTGCACTAAAAGGATAAAGATGGAGTGGGTCGCGACCCTCCGTCAGCAGTCAAATTATACGATTGCCAAAAACTCTTGGTTGAGAATACAAACAAAAAGGGTACTCACTATAACCCTAAAACGTATAAAAAGGTCTATTAACAACATTAAGAAACTCATAGTAGCAAAAG
>LBNU01032238.1:39486-59193 GCA_014162995.1 Artemisia annua | reverse complement strand
ATTCTGACCGTGCATCCTTGAGCTTCTTTTCCAGACCCTGGATGTCAGCTCGCAGGTCATGAACCAAAGGGTTCTTCTCAATCTCCTCCATGGCTTCCTCACATTTTGCTTTAAGATCTGCAACCTTTTGATCTTTTTTCTTTTCCTTGGCAAGAATGGCATCCATTTTTTCCCTAGCACCCTTCACTGTATGGATCAGACCCCTCGTACGATCATTCAAATGATTATCCAGAACTGCTTGCCTCGTGTAGCTCTTATCATGGAGGTCACACAGATCCTCCACGGACATGTTATCCAGGGCTCCTCTCCAGCTAGGAGGGGTAACTTTCTCCACTAACTGATGGCAAGCAAGGGCATTCGGAAGCTCCTTGGTATTGGGCAGGCCTGCACAACAGACATTTATTAGATACATGAAATACTAACTATTTTCATACGGTATGAAACTTATGCTTACCATGGATGTCATCATCAAGAGCTTGTGATGCAGATTGAATAGCTTTGCCTTTGGGACCTTTCTGCCTAGTGGTCCTCGAAGAAGGAGTGGGCAACAAGAGCCTCCTTTTGGGATTCGCCTTGATTGCTTTCGCTTCAGTACCTTTCCTGCTTCGCACCCTATCAGCTATGCCAGAGGACCCCACAATCATAACAGGTTCCTCATCGGAGGGTGGGTCATCTGAATCTGCAACATTCTCAACAAGCTGAGTTGTCTCCTCTATGGCTAGGGATTTCTCTGTTTTAGCAGGCTTTGCAGAGGCTATAGGTTCGATGGCCAGAGCATCCAAGTCGTTGTTGTTCACAGAAACAAAGGGAGAACCAACCCCATAACTCACCTCATTCGGATCCTTGGGAAGAAAGCTTGTTTCTTTAGCCCCACCAGAGACAACAAAGTTTCGAATGCCATTTTTGCAAAAAGGAAAGAAAGAATAAATATCATCAGATTTGTTGTGTAACTTATTTAAATAAGAATATACATACTTTGTCCATCACATATTATTTCAGGCTTCAACAGAGACCCTTCCCAATGATCAACAATGTCAGCCATGAAGAGTATTGGCTCAGGAAATGTTTGTACATCCACGGGATGGCGAGCAAGATGTTGGTAAAGTGGATTCCTTCAAACAAGGTAGGGCAGAGGGTCATTGAAGCGTTTGTCATCAAATCTGTTGGCTTTATCTAGCAATGCAGGGTAGTCTGAAGGTATGATGGTATCTTGTATATAAAAGAAATCACATTTCCAATCCCTAATGTTTGTAAATGGCTTTGTAACTAAGTAGGGCACATCACGCTCTCCCCTTTTTGCTAGCGTCAACCAATTCCCACCAGGATAAAGGTTCATAAAACCCCTAAGCACTAATAATGATGGCTCGTAACCATATGCTTTGCACATAACTATGTAGGTGGTCAGCTTTGCAAGACCAAATGGGTTAAACCTAGATATATGAACCTGGTAATACTGACAAAACTCTAGAATCAAGGGGTGTAGAGGTATCCTTAGGATTGATAGAGGGAAGGCATGGGTGTATAACCCTACATAACCTTTCGGGGCATCAAAAATTGCTTGGTTTTTGTTTGGAAGCATAATCTTATATTTTTTGGGAATGGGATACTTTTCAAGAAAATCATGTAAGTCTTCCCTAGAAAGGGTACACTTCTGTTCTTTGATGATAACTTTGGACTCATACTCATTATGATAAATCGATAGAGATCAGTTACGAAGAATTTTACCTTTTTGTCGGAGGAATACAAGAAGAGCTAGGTCGTACGTGAATTGTATGATCGTAGAGATTCACCGTGAATATCAATTACTGTGTGTGAATTTTGGGCGAAGAAGTAAAAGTGATTTAGGGTTTGGTGTAGAAATCTTTTATATCGCTGCTTCTCTAAATCTGCATCGTACACGTGTCCTTGTGATTTGGGTGTATCCGGATTTCAAAAGGGTTATATAGTTTGTGAAGAGACATTTGCGAATACCAAAGCTAGCGCTATAAAGGGTTTAGGTACAAGTGTTTTAAATAATAATGGCCGCATTTAATGCACAATTAGTTGGCTAAGTGCGTATTTTTTGCATTTTTTGAAATACGATTGGCACATTTTATGTAGTTCTAGTGATAGAGTCGTAAGGAATGTACCTTCGTTCATGTACATCACTTTCGACTGGGGGACTTGATAATGTACCCTCCGAACAGGTCGAAGGACTCCCCTTCGGTCCTGCTCGTAACCTACATAATCGAAGGCTCTGGCTAGCCTCCTAAAACTTTCATTGGCGTAAAACTAGTTATCAGTGACCTAGTTACCAAATGGGAATTCGCCAGTCGAAGGATTAAACCCTTTGGGGTATCCTTCGATGAAATGTAAGGACGGAACAATGCCAAGTCCAAACATGGGGAAGACCAAGTCTTACCCACGTCTCATCTCCCTCCTTAGCTTTCCTGCTAAACCAGGAGGAGTGGGACACTAACCCCTAGCGGTTGCCACTTATCATGGGACGCCCCCATGATCTCCGAAAAAGGTGTAAGCACTCTCCAAGCTGTTTTTCTCCCCTATAAATAGCTTGGACGATCCACAAGTCTGGTATGCAATCTCAACAACTCTACTTTATTACATCTTCACTAAACTTTTCATGCCAAATACTTATTCACACGCCGGAGGCGGTTCGCAGGGCCCAACCCCTGCGCAATCACTTAACGTAGTGTCTTCGTATTTCTTATTTTCAGGTTAGACACAAGCTTGGCTCAACTACAACATCTCTTATATCCTTTGATCACCATCGAAGGACTGGTCGCGCAAATTATTGTACAATCAGGTGGTGAATCACAAAGAAAATAGCAGTTGATGTTAATGGTTTTCTGGTGTATTTGAAGAGGTGAATGTGATCATAACTAACCACTATTCATGCCATGATCATAGTCCCTAGAAATCAGAGATATGGGAGAGGAATTCAAACTTCACAAACCGTTATACACCCATGTTTAGTTTACTTGGTCAAAACCATATAATGCTTCACCAAGTCAAAACTAACTTTGCTACATTTCTTAATATTGTTGTTCCTCCGATGTGAGACTTAGTAAACTTACCAACCTCACTATAGTTCCAACAGTTATGTGGCCCAAATCTAAAGTAATTGACACCAATTATAACAAAGTTACGTGTTCCAAATCTAAATCGTAAAATGACCTTGGATTTCTCTTACAGAATGTATTAGATACTTGCTAGATGAAGAGATTGATCAACACAAGCGAGACGAACAAGATTATACACCATTGCAATATGCTGTTAATCATAATAATAAATCGGCAATATCTGAGCTAGTTGATGCAGACCCCTCCATTGTATATGAAATAATAAAAGAAGATGGCATAAATACTTCAGTGGTTCACATTGCCGCTAGTCGCGGGTATTGTGAAACATTAAAATTTCTTATGTCTCAGTGTCCTGAATGTTCAAAGCTTCTTGACGAGAAAGGTAAGAACATTTTTCACATTGCTGTTGAAAACATGCAAGCTGAAGTAATCGAATTTATTAGCGGAGATAAATCATACACAAGCCTTGTGAATCAGAAAGATAAGGAGGGGAACACCCCAGTCCATTTACTTATGGCTTCTGATCTTGAGATGATGGAAGTGGCGATTGATTATAGGGTCAACATCAATACCATGAACAATGAAAAACTCACTCCTTTGGACATGGCATCTTCAAGCGAAAAAAGAAAGAAATTGTTGGAGGTACACATTTTTATTCTTGATTAACTCTCCTATGGTTGGAACTAACCAATCAATATTTTCAAGTCAAAAAGCAAAAATACCTAGTTCTGAAAAAATATTTTGTTCTTCCAGAAACTAATAAAGCTTGCTATATACTCTGTATTATTTAAAACACTTATTATATGTTTAAGCTGTACATTTTCTTAACTTTTAGAATTACACTAATGCTTAACATAACTACGATAAAGTAAAGTACATTTCATACTTAAATCTTAACAACAGATAATAAATTAATTTTGCAGCGTGTAGCAGTGAGTTCACACGTACAAGATAAAAGAAGTCCTAGCATAAAAATTAGTCCTTGGAATGAAAAAAGAACAGAAGAGGAATTTCAGCTTGTGGATAATCTTCTTATAGTGGCCACTCTTATAGCAACAGCATCCTTTGCAGCAGCTTTTGCAGTTCCGGGTGGTTTTGATGGTAACGAGGGTTCCAAACAAGGCATGCCCATTCTGTTAAGAAAAACTGCTTTTAAAGTATTTATGCTCGCTAATAATGCGGCGTTCGCTTCTTCTTGCTCTGTTTTAGGCTCACACATTTTGCTATTAGTCTATCGTCTGAAAGCCGACGAAGTTGACGAGGAAAATCGGAAGTCAATTCATGCTAGAATTATGGGTATGTATTATCTTACAGGATGGTCCTTGTTGTGCATGATAGTTGCATTTCTCACGGGGATATATGCTGTGCTATCACCAATCCGTGGTTTGGCAATCTACTTATGTTCTGTGCCCCTATGGGTTCCGTTTAACACGATTTTCTTTTCCACCATAATTGGGTCTTCGACAAATGCGTTTATTGATTTGTTGTGGTCGTTTGGTAAGAGAAAGAAGCGTAAGAGTATATAAGATATGAAATAAGCTTGTGATGTGAATCAACTGGTTCTCGTCTAACATGCTTTGTTACATAATAATTTGATACTGTGTGAAACAATTACTGTGTTTGTGATGTTCTATTTCTTTATGTGTCAGTGATCTATGTTATATCTAGTATCCTGTGTTACATAGTAATATAATGGGCAAATGACAAGAAAATACATCGAACTTTGACACTTTTTGTTATTGTGTGTAGCCAACTATTTTTTTTCTTATTGTGTGTACTATTTTGATCATTGTGTGTATTTTGTGACTATTTTGCCATGTAAAATGACCATTTTATCCTTTGAAATTTGAAAAAATTAAGGGCAAAATGGTCACAAAATACACACAATGATCAAAATTTGAAAGTTCAATGCATACAATAAGAAAAAAAATAGTTGGCTACACACAATCACAAAAAGTGTCAAGTTGAATGCATTTTTTTGTCATTTGCCCTAATATATAATTCCTCTCTTTTTTCTGTTTTTTAACATTAACGCTACGACTTCAAGTATTTGGAGATTTCATAATCTGCAGCTAGTGAACGTTCTAATGGGAAAAAGTGAAAAACTCAATCGATAAAGGATCTAACTTACACAAAGATCACAACTAATTAGTAAGTAAAGGAAGCATGCCAATGTTCGCGTGATGATCTTTTCAACTTATTGGTATTATTTTCTCTTTGTATTTAATGATAACATAGTGAGAACGGGTAATTAAGGACTGCAAAAATCATCGAAAATTCGGTCACTGGCCAGCATAAGATGTTGGCTTGCACTACTTTGAAGTAATCTCGTAGTGCGTATAGGTCTAAACTGTAATGCAATGAGTCTAGAGCAACGAAATTGCATGATCAACTAAGAATAATAATACAGAAATACTTTGAGAGAGAATTTTATTGGAGTTTGGTGCTGATGTAACTTCTTTTTTTAAAAATTTTTTTTTTTTTTATAATTTTTTTTTTACAAAAAAAAACCATAATATGAAAAGTATATGTGTTTTTGATAATCTTTTATATAATAAAACAAAACCCTTATCGGGAATTTTTCATTTAAAAAAATGGAACCATTCCTTTTTTAGTAATAATTTTTTTTATTATGATTTTAATTATAATTTTTTATTATTAAAGATAATCATTCAAAAAGTTTAGTCATATCGTTAGTTGCATTTTATCTTTATCTTTTGTGTTTATCTTCTACTTATGTAGTATATCAACAAAACAAATTTATTATAATTTTTTTATTATTAAAGATAATCATTTAAAAAGTTTAATTCTATCGTTAGTTGCGTCTTATTTTTATCTTTTGTGTTTATCTTCTACTTATATAGTATATCAACAAAACAACTTTAAAGATTAAATTATTTGTTTTTTAATAAATAAAAATATATCATTCAAAAAAATTTTAAAAAAAAAAACCCGCGCGCGCGGGTATTATAACTAGTGAATGAAATAAGCAATTTCAATTTTATTCAATACTTTCATAGAACACTCTTTTGAAATCTTCCATATGCCTTGCTTGTAAACACAAAGCTACAACCAATGAACCACCCCCTTCTTCTCCAGGAAGAATCAAGAAATCTCCATCTTCAGCATCATGTGTTCCGGGACCTGTGAAATACTCTTTTCCCCACCCAAAATCGACACCATACATCGGCAGTGTTAACCAGCTAATCACACTGAGGTTTGGGTTCCCATAAAATGGCCCTTCGCCATCCTTAATTGATTGTAAATCTTGAAACTTTGTTAAATCTGGTTGGTTCTTCAAGAAATCAATCATTGAGTTCACATACTCATCGTCGGCCTTAGCAATCGTGTCTCTTATCTTACTTGAAACATACCCTAATGTCTCTGAAACTATCTCACCAGAAGTTCCTGTGGCGATCATGTCAACAATGGCATTTCCAAAGTACTTTTCGGGCAATGGTGGCTCCATCCGGGTTCTAACATCAATACAAATGCCAATTATAGTTGGCTGGTTTGGTTCAAGATTTCGAACTTTACATGATGTTTGCCATGCATGTGCGGTTACAGCTTCGTACCGTGTAAAACCGCGCTCAGTTTCAGATTTACGGTATTCATTAGCTTTGTTTCGAAGTTTTCTCACATGGGTTTCAGTTAATTTCAAGTTTGTTACTGTAGTTTCCATCCTACGTTCATTTTCATTGCTCGTTTGGCCTAAAAGGAATGGTAGAGGACAAAATTGTGTATGTTGTTCAATCCCTATGTTTGAACTTGTCGCTGGAGGGTCCCCAGCGCGGAAAACTTTTCTGTCTAGATGTGGCGGTGAACCAAGAGGTTCACCACGACAAGCCCTAGCCCATTCTGACAAAAAATGAATCGCGCTTTGACCGTCAACTGCAGCATGTGATATACAAAACCCTAATGACCACCCTCCACAAAGAAATCTTGTTACTTGTAAAAGCAACAATGGGGTTTCTTCAACTTGTGTATTGCAGTAATCAACTTTAGGAATAAGGTTGTCAAAGATTGGAAACTCCAAGAAATCATCTAAGTCAACTAGCTTTACATCGGCGAAAGCTTCGGTGAACTGTACGCCGGCAGTATTGCAGTCAAGCTCAAGGCGGCCACCAGCAATGAAAACTAACCGGCCAGCTAAAGGGTAAAAATGAACAAGTATCGAGGCGAGTGAAGTTATTAAGGTTTGTAGGACAGTGGCCCAGTTTTGAGAGGGTTGTTTGTAGAAGTAGATGGTTGGGACATGTGTGGTCATACCGGTATGGTCTAGCTCAGATAGTGGGAGCCTACCTGACCACGTTGGTTCGGCTGGTTTGACCATGTAAGAAGGGTTGGCGGTGACTCTCATTTTGATTTTGGAAAAAATGAGTTTGAATGATTCAGGGTATTTGTAGAGCAATTTGAATGAAACAGGGAAGCGGTCATTAGAAAGGTGTGACCCTTGAGTTATGGCAGAAAGATAAGAGTATGGTGTTTTATGTTCAAGAGTAGAGATAGTTCATTACTCTAAGACAAATAGTTTAAGTATATGTGTAGTTTTAGAAGACCTGACGTCCGACTAATACCAAGAGTTTCTTAAATCAATAATTATGTGTTCAAAACAAATCACCCCCTTATTGAAAATTGATATGGCCCACAATAAAAGCTATTAAGCTGATATCATCCAAACAACATCGAACCTGATGACTCTATTTCTATGAGATATTGGGTATCCATCGATTGCCAATGAGCCACCCAAATCAATCGATTGGGAGAGATTTTATTGCTAACAAGCAAAATAACACAGATGTACCAAGTTACAACTGACTTTTTCCTTCAACAAGAAAATGATACACAAGCATGCGCTATTTGAATCAAAAGCCGATAGACTGGAATGACCAAAACACGGACTATAAGATACCTGAGGCATTCATTGAGAATTCAACCTTTGAACATCAACCAAGCTGTAAAGGTCACCACGACGTTGCTTCTGTAGTGGGAGATTAGTCCTGGACATTAAACAGCGTGTTATAACTTATAAGTAACAGATAAAAGAAAAGTAGAAAATGAACTGGCTGGGAAGGTTGGGTAACTGGTTTGTGTCAAAAAGGGTACTTTTTGGTATGTGTCAGATCTGATTGGGTTAACCAGAGAGTCAGAGACACTTATGTCCAAAATCATTAGATTCTTCTATACATGATTAGTGTGTCATGTGATAATAAAAACTATATTATTTCGATGATAATCTTCTGTTGTTGTTTGAATAAAGCATTGAAATACACTTTGGGTAGCTGTCGACCTATTTGACGCGTTTCTCTTTAGGTTCATATACTTTTTTTATTTGACTCGTTGGAGATAAAACACAACCTGAATCGACCCAATCATAAGTATATGGTCGAATTGCTTCCTATGGATAATAGTTCTAAAACTTTAACCTATGAGATTGAAGTCAAATCTCACCTCCTTAGCTCCATTTGTGAATAATCAACCTCTGCTATGATAGTTGCCTCATCGTGTTCTGTAGTAGCCAAAACCTCTCCAAACTGTTGAATATGACATTAGTTCTTCAGTAGAAAAATTAATTAAACCATGTCTCAACCATACACACATATAGCATATATCAGGTTATAATTGGAATGTTAGAAAGGACTACTTATGGTGAAAAACTTACTGGTCCCACAAGAGTCGAATGGCCCCACGCCACATAGCCACCAGACTCAGCATCTCGAGCAGGAGAGCAAGTTGCAACATATAGCTGTGAAAAGTAATGGTAAATAAGATTTAAATTGTCTTACAACTATCATGGTAAGGAAACTAAGTTGTAAAACAATATTACAGATGTTTAAAAAACTGTATGACTAATAATCAAATGTCCTGAATACCTTGCAATAATGACAAACTAGAGAGTCCTCTGGGTCAATTGCTTTTTTACGAAATTATTAAGTTAATAAATTCATGTGTTGTAAGTGAAAAACTCGAAAACAAGTATAACGTTAATGCATATAACACACCTTTCAAACAACTTGAGATCAATGTAATCGATTTTTTATGAATAACTAAATCGTAAAAACTGTAAAATCTAAGTTTGAAAGATCAAAAGCAAGAAAACTCTTGTATGTTGTGTTACTAAAATTAGGCATTTTGTTGTCGCATTTTTGTTTCGTTTCAGATAAATACTAGCCATACGGATTATTCAAGCACAAAACTTATCATCGCCATTTTTCATTTTCTAGCAGATGCAGAAACAGCATCTAATCAATTCAGCTTTCAGACCTCTTAGTCATTCAGTTCCATCAAACAGGCGTAACTTTATATCAGAGCAATTCAAAGAAAGTACATGAGTTTGTAGCATACCTGATTATCGACAGCCCTGCACATCAAAAATAGAAAGAGTAAGCTTATAGTTTTATATTCCCAAAATTCAAAATTCTAGTTATGCTATGGACTTTAATTTAAATAAGCAAACTGTCCCAAGTTTTATAAAATTCCCATAAACACAGAAAAATACGAGTTTAAAACATTAGAAACTCCTTTTGGTTCATTATAATGAGAGATGTGTTCTTTAACCGGTCAAAAATAATAATATGAAATAACATAACAGGACAGACCTAACAAGAGAATGCAAGTAGAAGGCCCGAATAATGCAGAATAACTAATAGTCAAAATATCGATATTCAGTGTAAAAAGCCTCTACATACCTTGCCCTTTGTAGCAATTCCCAATGCAATGGACCAGTAGTCATGTTAAAGGCCCCAGGATAACACAGTAGGTGAGCGCCTAACATACAAAAAGAATTGCAGAGAACAGCATTAATCAATAATAAAGAGGACAATCACAGTACTTTACTTAGACTGTACTCATGATGTAAATCACTTTATATGCACTTCGCTATATGCTAAATTCTTGCAGGTTCATGGGATAGAAAGAGTATCATAGCTTTTTGTGTTCTGGTAATGAAAATATCTCTATTAATAAACTGACTGATCAAGTTACGCACATACAAAAGATTGGATATCCTGCATAATATAAACCTATCATTTGTGTCTGGATCTATTAAAAATACAAGTACATAAAAAAGATATAATAGCTAAGTTCTCAACGAGGTTTCTATGCTCACAAACAACAGAACGTGAAACTCATACTACTATATGTTCTCCGGCCCAAGTAATACAATAAATATATATATATCTAAATAAGGCAGAATTGTAAAAATGTGTCAGCTTTAACAAACCTCTAGCTGCATATAGCATGGCGAGTTCCTGAAATCGAATGTCATAGCAGATACCTATACCTATGCGTCCAACATCTGCAGAAATAGTGTCAATGATAAAGCTCAGTAATGCAAGTAATAATATTCCAAGTCATATTAACAGCATAAAAGGTATCTTTCATCTGCCATGTAGATCTAGTAGCAGAATGCGTCACAAACATATAAATATGGTCTTATGAGCATCCTAAGCTATCAAGATGATGTCCCAACTAGTAGTCTAAATATATAGGTGGAATTACACGGAAACAAACACAGTGAACTGTGGCACTTCGTGATGGTAGTGGTTCACCAATCCTTTTTTTAATCTTTTAATGACTCAAGCTCAATTCAAGGTATGTCTATTAGATAATAGAGATCCAAACTCCGTTTTATTGCCATCGCCTATATCCTAGTTATTCTATAAGTAACTCCCATCTTATTCAAGTATATCAGAAAATTATGATGCATACAGCGGAATATTCAGAATCCAATTACAAACCTGTATCGACAACAGTAGGAGTCTCTCCAGCAGTAAGAGTCTTTGATTCCTCAAATGTAATCTTTCCAGGAATATTAATATCAAAAAGGTGTATCTGTCATGTAGTCATATCACAGTACTTATCATTAGTTTTCCCGTAACATCATTGATCCTCATACCACTAAAATTTGCATTGAATATAAGCCACATTTAGAACATTACCTTTCTGTGTTTAGCTTTCAGCTTTCCGTCAGTATCAAACACGCAACAAGTATTGTACAGCTTGTCCCCGCATCTTTCTGGAATAGACCCACCAACTATGGTAATCTTCAAAGAACGAGCAACTTCAGACAGCATTGCTGTTGAAGGAGACGAGTCCACACCAGCATCAATATCCTCAGCATATACAGGGAAGCTCTCATTTGCATATGGACTGTTCCATATTTCCTAACACATGAAATCACAAATTAGGAAACATATAGTAAATCTTTTATAACAGAGTCCAGAGTATGCAGTAATCGAATATTACAGGCAGAACAACAAGCTTGGCACCCTTTTCAGCAGCCTCTTCGATTGCAAGTCGAGCATGAGCAATATTCCTCTCTTTGTCTGCTGTCACGGACAATTGACATAGTCCAATCTTGAACTGCAAAAGTGAGTAAAATTGTTTACTGTTTTGCATAAATGTATGTTCATGGTATATTTTACAAGATATACTTACTGTACAAGTCAATTTTAAATGTTATCACGCTTTGGGGTCAAAACTACTGTGAACGTGGTTAAATTTTACTATTTCAAAAAACCATCGACTATTTGAAAAACATGCACGGCATCCTTTCAGCATATGTTCTGTATCTATGCAATAATCTACACTAAATACATGACCATCATACTTGTTAAATTTGAATTTGGAAACTTAGGGTGTGTTTAGTTGGTGAAAAATACTCCATTTTTCCATGAAATTTTACATAAGAAACTGAAAAAGTGAAAACCCGTTTAGTCACACATTTTTTTAGAAATTTTCTGAAATAATGTAAATCTCATTTTTCAAAATTTAACTATAATTTAGGAAAGAGCTCTTTACTCTTTCCTATATTTTTCCTTCCATTCTTTTTACATCCCCTTGCATTTTTCAAATTTCTAAAAAATGGCATCTAAACGCGTTTTCTAAATTTATACTGTAGCTCATTTCTAGGGATAAAAACCCTTGCCTTCTTCTAAAGAAATTGAAATAGAATATTAAAGAAATTTTTCACGACTAAACGCACCCTTAGCACTTCATTTCTAAACAACAAAGTCACTAGAAAACTCCGCTTTATACATGGGTGTTTGGGATTGTGTTATGATCCCACATCTTGGTTGGTGGCTTAGGGGTCCCCTCCTCCTTTAAGCAAGCTTTTTGGAGTGAGTTCTACGCCTAGCTTGTGGCTTGATGCGACCTAGTACTCAAAGAAATGAATATTTTTTATAAAATTTTCATTTATAAAATGTTTTTAAGTTTAAAATAAACACGTGGGTTCAGGTGTTTGTTTAAGCTTATTTTTGCGCGTATGTGTTTTCCGCTTAGGTCCATTATGTAGCAGTGTAAACGAACTAAACGTTCAGTGAACATTTCATGAACCGTTCGGTAAAAAGTTCGTTTATGTTCACTTATGTTCGATCGTTTATGTTCGTTTAGCGTTCATATAGAGTCTTAATGAACGAACATAAACGAACATGAAAAACTCATTTTATAAATAAACAAACCTAAACAAGAAAATCCGTCCGTTTAAGCGTTCGTGTCCGTTTATTTGTCCAGTTAAAATTAAATGAACGAACATGAACAAGGCTCCGTTCGCGTTCGTCTGGTTCGTTTACAGCCCTACTTACATGAGCTTTATTATGTACTGTACTAACTTATGAAGCATTATCCACAAACAAACATATATGTATATATAATCCAAACCAGTAATTGAACAAATAATAATAAAACAAAAATAGAAAACCTTGGAGATAGGAGGCAGAGGCAAATCAACAGCAGGTGGAACCCTAGCTTTCTCAGGACTAAACGATGACGCCATGATCGTACGGACACTGCTGTTCAGTTTGACCAAATTACGACGATTGGTTTGTTGCTGAATCGGAAAGTGACGGCGGAGGAGCGGCGGAGATGCGATGGAAGTGGAGCGAGTGACGACAGATGATCGGATAGATAATGAAGATGATGATAAGAATGAGAGTGAGATGCTTCTCATTGCTTTTAGCTAAGTAGTTGAGTTTGACATTGATGTTTTACTTGATTTACTAGCATGTTTGGGGTAAGTAGTTGACTAGTTGTTATTGACTTTTTGTTTGACTAAAGTAATGAAGAGTCTATGAGCTCATTGTTGGTGTGGAATCAAATCGGTTCAAGTCATGCCACTCACAAATGTTTGAAGGGTCTGTTTGTTGGTGTGGAATCAAAGAATGAAAGAGAGGTGCGTTTGTTTTGTGGGTTTGACTTGGTTTTGGGTTAAGAAAGAGAAATCAGCCGTTAGTTTAGGGTGTGTTTGGTACAGACAAATTTGTTTTTAGAGTTTTAAATGAGGTTTTATGAGAAATTCATCACTTTTATTACCACATGCGGGACTTAGGTGTCGTTTGTTTTTTCAGAGCTTTTACCTCTTCATCTGCAAACCATATCTGCAGAAGAAGAGGTACATATAAGCTCTTCATCTGCAAAAAGAAGACCGTTTGTTTTTTGTGGTATTAAAGTACTTCTTTCCTAGACTATTTTTTGTGCTATTGAAGTACTTTTTTTTTTCTTTTCCTTTTTCTTTTTCACAAGTTTTTTTACGTTTTTGTCCGCTTGTTACCGTTTTGGTACATTTTCAACCATTTTTTTACGTTTCGTCTGTTTTTTTTAACGTTTTTGTTCGTTTTTTTAAGCTTTCATTCGTTATTTACATTTTCATCTGTTTTTTTACGTTTTCGTTTTTATTATGTTTTCGTCTGTTTTGTTACGTATTTGTCCATTTTTACGTTTTCAACCGTTTTTTACGATTTTATACGTTTTTTTAGGTTTTCGTTCGTTTTTTTACGTTTTTCGTTCGTTTTTTTACGTTTTCGTTCGTTTTTTACGTTTCATCCTTTTTTTTTTAATGTTTTCGCTCGTAAGGAAATAGACTCAAACGTAAAAAAAGACTAAAATATATATATATATATATATATATAAAATAAAAAAAAAAAAAAAAAAAAAAAAAAAAAAAAAAAAAAAACAGAAGAAAACGTAAAAAACGGACGAAAACCTTAAAAACGAGCGAAAACATAAAAAAAACTGGCGAAAACGTAAAAAGCGGACAAAAAGGTAAAAAAACGGACGAAAACATAAAAAATCGAGCGAAAACGAAAGAAAACAGACGAAAAGGTAAAAAAAACAGACGAAAACGTAAAAAAAGGGCGAAAACATACAAAAAATAGAAGAAAACGTAAAAAATGCTCGAAAACGTAAAAAAACGAACGAGAGCATAAAAAAACAAACGAAAACGTAAAAAAACGGATATTTGATAAAAAAGAGATGTATGGTTTGTGAATGAAGAGGCAAGAAGTGAAAGAAGAGGTAATAAGAGGAAGGAGATGTCTGAATTTTGGAAGAGGAAAGAAGCTCTTTTGTCTGAAAAAAAACAAACATGTTCATCTGCACGCCCGCAGAGGAAAGAAGAGAAAAGAGGCAATAAGAGCTTCTTTTGAAAAAATAAACAAGGCCTTAATTTGTGTTGTGCGTATGTCTCTCCTCATTTTATCTTTCTTTATGTTAAAAAAAATCCATCAATTTTGTGTATGTGGGACCTCAGTTGTCTATTTATTTATTTAAAAATAATTTATTTTTGTGTAATATTTTTTTTCTTGTATTAAATTCAAATCTTGATCCAAATTATAAGTTTATATTAAAACATGTTCAAACGTCGCCGTTTTAGTAGCTATTTTCCCGCCAAAAACGCTGGACCAGCGGTTAGCCCACTTGGCCCTTTTTTGTGCCCCTCATGGCCTGTTTCCCAGCCCGTTTGTGCGATAATAACACTCCCGAATCTTCCACATCTATCTTCATTATTACACACATAGTATCAAAACTCTCACACACAGACAAACACAATCGAATCAGATAATTGATCCGCGAGAGTTACGGTTTCAGTTTTGGGGTTTCATCCCACCTACCGCCTTGATTATTATACATGTACTAAAATCAAATCAGATCGAGCTATTAGCATATGAGGAATATTATAAGATTCAAGATTGAAGATGTGTGTTTGTTGTACATGTACCAGAAACTATTAGCAAGTATATGTGTAAGTTTAAACTTTTTTGAACTTTTTTTTTATTAGGTAGGTTAATTGTAACTTTTGATTATGTGGCAAACTCAACATTTCAACTGTTATGAAACTTCAATTTTAGGAGTTGTTTATGCTAAATTCGTTATTAAGAAATAAGCACTTTCGATATGTAGTCACAAAATTTATGAAGGAAATTGGTTTCACACCAAGTGTTTGATGAAATGCTTAAATGAAAAATGTATTTATAAATTATTTATTTAGGGTGTAATTTTCTAAGTTTTGTTTGCAAGATGGAGAATGAAGAAGTTCCCATGAAGGAGCGATGCACGTGCGAGGAACATTAGACATAATGTGAGATGTTTAGAGTTCGGTGGCCAGTCAATTGAAGAGACCAACCTGATATTGCTATTCTCCTCAGGAAGGTGACGTTTCTTTATAAAACATTTGCTACTCAGCGTTCACCATTTTGTTCTGTCCATGCTTATACATGAAGTGCTATAGTCTATTCACGAATTACTATCTAAGTAGCCAAACTACAGCTACCTTCCTGATTATATAATCACTTTTGGACAAATACGATGCTTGCTGCTACAAAATCAATACTTTTTATATGTAAATTTCAGGGGTGCGATTGATTAAACTATTACAAGTATTCTTTTTTTAATTTTTGAATCATTGATTATAGGTTTGTTGCAATGAATATAAGCTGTGAGAAGAAAGGACAAGGAAGAGAAGGAGGCGGCTGAGGATTTTGACGCAATGATGAGGAACACAAGTCTGAAAGTGAAGGAGGTATGTTGCTAAAACTTTTAAGTGCATTTCTAATTTTTTTTTTCATGAATGGTAGGTATGTAGGTGTTGTGCGTGATTGATAGGTATGTAGGTAACTAAGCCGTTTGGTGGTGGTGTATAACCTTAGCAAGTGAAACACCTGAATCACTTTGGGATATTCAAATTGAAATGGTAGCGTTTCTTATGTTTTGTGATTGGTGTCATGCAACTTATTGTAGTTATTTTGCAGGCTTGATTCACTCAATAACTGAGCTGCTACGGGTTATGAAGGAATGGGTTTGGATGAAGGCAAAATGCAGGCACTGATGTGCAGTGTTGTCTTGAACATTTGGAAAGGTTTTGATTGATGATGGGATAAGTAATGTACACATACGGGAATGGTAACCGGCTGTGATGACTGTTATGGGTTTAACATATTCGGATGGCGTTAGGTGTTTGGACTTGAAGGTGAATTGGGAAGTGGGTTGATTGGCTCAGAACCAACAGGTAATTGTCACACAAGCTGACCACTTGTGAATGGCCAACCGTAACAAAGATAACCTGGAAGTCTAAGACCAACTCAATGAAATCCTGGAGAGTATAGTGTTTCCCCGGGTCGTTATGTCCCAGCGAGATTGAAATTGTGTTTGGAAAACGTTCTGGAATGAGTGATTTGAGGAAAGTAACCAGATAAAGATTTGGATTGATTTTACACTAATGATTGCTTGGAATTGAAAATGAAAATGTACAATGACAGATATGACAAATATATAACACAAAATGCAATTAAGCAAAGTACAGGGACTAAAAGTAACAACTTCTAAACTACAGGGGCTAAAAATGACAAGATCCAAACTTAAAGGTGTAAAATGAAAATTTTGAAACTTATAATTTAAAGAAAAATTAAAATCTAAAAAGAAAATATTTTACTAATATTATATTAATTTAATATTAATTATTTAATATAAACTATTTTAATTTAATTAAAATCTATTTAAACTAATTCTAAAAGATTTCTATTACAAATTTAACTTAGAAAATTACAAAATTATTTTCTAAAAACCTAAAATGACTTAAAATATTTATAAAAATTAAAAAGAAATATTTTTGTCTTTTTGTGGATTTTTTATAAATTTAAAACTTAATTAATATTTAAAACCTAATTAAACTATTTAAAAGAGAAAAATTAGAAAATGAAAAAGGAAAATTACAAAATTAATTTTTACAGATTCTAATTAATATGACAAAGCTAGAAAAATTATAAAAATGAAAATTAGATTAAAAATTAACAACTATTCTAATTTCTTTTTGGTTTTTCTAATTAAACTGTTTTAATTATTATTAAATCTAAAAATTACCAAATGGAAAGTAAAAATTCTAGAAAAATTACTAAAAATACTAAATATTATGTAGAACCTAGGAAAAATATAAAAACTTGCTACTGTTTAACAAATTTATACAGAATTAATTACTTTAACAGTTTTAATTAATTACTAAATTAACTAATATTAAATCTAATAAATACTAAACAAAAAAAAGAAAATTCTAAGAAAATTACTAAAAATACCTAAGGTGACAAACTAATTTTAAAAATTATAAAAACAGGTTATTATTAAACTAAATTTAAAAAGAGAAAATGGAAATTAAGAAAAATTAAAAATATTAAATAGAAGCTATCACTTTTATTAAAAAGTGATGATTTTTGGATTTTCTTGTTTGGAACTTGTTTACACACTGAAAATGAACAAGTTTTGTGAAAACACTTTTTATAAAGCTTAAAAATAAGCTCTGTGCAGGCTTAAGCTTGTCACAGTTGACTTTTGTTTGACCTAAGTGAGAAATAAGCTTAAACTGGCTTAATGTGGGGACCACAGGTACAAAAATAAGTTCAAATAAGTCACACAGACATGAATAAGCTAAAAACAATCAATGAAAAGCACTGAATAAGCTATAAACACCAAATAAGCAAACTGAAAAGCTATTAGACCTATGTTCTGCACAGAAATGGACAAGGTTTTGAGACCTTGTGGGGTCCACAGGGGTGATCTATGGTCTAAAACAAAAGTTGATATGGAAACTAGGCCAGGTTAGCTTCACAATGAGCTTAAGCTTGAAGCTTATGGTTCACTGAGTAGCTTTTGGTGAGCTTGTAAAGTTGGGGTGTTTGAAAAGTATACACTGACTATCTATGAGTACAGTGAAATGAGGCAAAAAAGATTAGAATAGCAGCCCTAGTAAATAAGATCTAAACCACAAAATAAGCTTTGGGACTGAAAGTATGGCTGATTGGCTTTCTAAAAAGCTAAAAACCTAAAGGTGGGGCCCACTAATGAATCCTGTGCAAGCTTGAGAAGTTGGGTGATTAACTGTGCACAGGGGAACCAAAAGCTCAAACAGTCAAGTTCAATGGAGTGTTTTTATGAGCAAATGAATTCCAAAATGAGATTTTCTTTTTGGAATATGTTAACAAGCAACAAATTAACCTAAATTAACAAGAATCACAAACTAACACTCACTAATAAAGATTGTGCAGGGTTATGATTTTTGGTTAAAATTGTGACACAGGGGAGATTTTGAAAAATGTACTAAGAAAAAGCCATCCAAAAAGCAGTTTAATAAGCAATATAAAAATTATCAAAAATACTAGCAACAAGATGAGCAACAAGACTTTAATTCCTGAAAAGAACAAGTGCTAAATCTAAGTATTAAAACCTGTGGAAAATCTCCAAGTTTATTCAAAAATTTATCTACTGAAAATTTTGACTTTTAACAATAACAACTAAGTTGACTTTGATGAGTTTCTACCCTAATTTACTGATTCATTTTAAAATACTAAGATGTAATAAGACTTAAATGAGCTATTTTAACAACTTATGAAAAGATTTGAAAGGGTATGCAGTTTAAAATCAAGACAGTGAACCAAGAGAGATTAGATCAAAGGCTTTTTGACTTTTTAATGAACAAGCTCAAGTTTTATTGTTTCACTGACTATATAGAACCAAGTTAAGCATGCATAAACAAACATGGACCACAGAGCCAAACTAGAACACCAAGAATATACTTATGCCAAACACTACTGTCACAGGTTGATTTTTTTTGGTTTTCAAAACATGAGACAGATCAAGACCATAAATTTGACTCCTAAGCACAAATAATGATGAGACACACTGAAATGAACACTGAAGTACCAATAATAACAGCTAGAACTCAAAGATCAATATTATGCTAAAATGCCAGTGAAATCAAGAACTAAAGCACAATAGAATCTAAATGAACAAGTACCTAATCTTAGCCTATAAATTTACTCAAATACACCTAGGAGGCATAATTCTATAAAGAAAAACAGTACACAAGCAAGAATTTAGAGGAATGGAAAAATGGGATTTGGCTTACAAATTGCACTCCAGCTAAAAACCATGAACAAGGACCTCAGAACCAATCCTATTGACCTCCACAGGCCTCTATTACCACTGCCATCCAAAATATACAGTGCTCCAGCAATCTACAATCTTCACCTGCAATTTTTTTGTTTTTTTTCTTAATTTTTTCTTATTTTTTGGTATTTTTGATTTTGGATCCTAGACTGTATTTTAAGGTTACTAAAAGCTTGTAAAAGCTTTCTGGGAGCTTATGTTAACCTAAGAGTCCATAAACATAGCTACAAACAACATTAAACAGAATTGAGAAATTTGAATTTGAAAATGGCATAAACTGAAAATTGGATTGAAACTTGAAATTGATACTTGAATTAAGTTTACAATACACTAAGAACACTGAAAATACAACTTGAAAGCTTTTAACTACACTATAATTCTGAAAATGATGATTACGACATTAATTTTAAGCTAA
>LBNU01032238.1:7012-28293 GCA_014162995.1 Artemisia annua | reverse complement strand
CTGCCAATACCACATAATCAGAAGAAAAAAAAAAAATGTGTGGACGACCATTTGAAAAAAGTGTTATTTTGCAATTTTGAAAAATGACATGCTTTTTTAAAAGGCCGGTTTTGTGAACGCAATCGCAACACCGCCAAAACATTTAGGTGTTACTTGGGAAAGCTTAAAAAAAGTTTATGCTTATATATAAGAACACCTTATTAGCTTGTGTTAGTGCGATAGAGACAGGGTTAGTAATTTAGTATAAGATTTTTTGGTTATTTTCGGCAGGGTAAGTATTTTTAGTTTTATTTTATTTCCAAATGTGATTGCAGAAAACTTTGATTTTTAACACCAATGATAAAGACGAAAGTTTCTCAAATTCCCACCAATTTTCAAACCTAGTGACGGTTAGCCAATGGAACTACGCCATCAAAGAAGCCGTAAACCAATCCCAATATAAAAACGCCTTATTCTCTTTCGGCCAAAATGACACAAAAACGCGTACAACCAAACCATTAACCTTCCAATAATTGCAAAAGCATGCGGGAACTCCGTAACATACGTTACTCCAAAAATTAGTCCATGCCCACATCTTAAGTCGCCGTTTTATGCAGATAATTATGTCCAAACAGGAATGATGGACATGTATATAAAATGCGACTGTCTAAAATCTTCCGATCCTTATATATATATATATATATATATATATATATATATATATATATATATATATATATATATATATATATATATATGGTTATCAACATTTGTGACTATGACTATATGCCGCCATAAAGTTATGGTCGAGGATGCAAACTTTGATCATTTTTAAAAACTACATTACAAATCGGTTTGTTAAGGGGCAAACTACAAAAATAGCCGGATATTTTATAAAATTTACGCTATAATTTTTTTTTGCTAGAGGGGCACACGCCCACCCTTCCCCCTCTTGTCTCCGCCTCTTGTATAGACTAAGTTTGCATGTGATTTGTTAACTTGTATATATTTAGGTTATGATCTTTCATTAGTTGGTTTTTTGTTTTGTTCCGTGTTTGTTGTTTGCTTTGTGAACATTGTAAAAGAGGATGTTCGATGTAGGTGCTTTGTGCATGCTTAGGTAGGGTAGTGATTTTAGTAATCGCGAAATTTAATCTGGAAACACTGTATCGGTTTTGATATAATGTAATACTTTAAGAGGGTGTTTGGGATTGTGCTTTCGTGGAAATTATCTGCTTATTGTGTTTGCAATACACACATAATCAGAAGAAAGAAAAAAAAAATGTGTGACGAACCATTTGAAAAAAGTGATTATTTCAGCAATTTTGAAAAAGTACATGCTTTTTTAAAAGGCCGGTTTTGTGAACGCAATCGCGAACACCGCCAAAACTATTTAGGTGTTTACTTGGGAAAGCTTTAAAAAAAGTTTATGCTTATATATAAGAACACCTTATTAGCTTGTGTAGTGCGATAGAGACAGGGTTAGTAATTTAGTATAAGATTTTTTGGTTATTTTCGGCAGGGTAAGTATTATTAGTTTTATTTTATTTCCAAATGTGAATTGCAGAAAACTTTGATTTTAACACAATGATAAAGACGAAAGTTTCTCAAATTTCCCACCAATTTTCAAACCTCGTGACGGTTAGCCAATGGAACTACGCCATCAAAGAAGCCGTAAACCAATCCCAATATCAAAACGCCCTTATTCTCTTTCGCCAAATGACACAAAAACGCGTACAACCAAACCATTTAACCTTCCCAATAATCGCAAAAGCATGCGGGAAACTCGGTAACATACGTTACTCCAAAATAGTCCATGCCCACATTGTTAAGTCGCCGTTTTATGCAGATATATATGTCCAAACAGGAATGATGGACATGTATATAAAATGCGACTGTCTAAATATCGCCCACAAGGTGTTTGATAGAATGTCTCAAAGAGACGTGGCGTCTTGGAATGTGTTGCTTTTAGGTTTAGTTCAGTTGGGTGATGTTGATAAAGTTTTGTCACTATTTAAGCAAATGAGAGTTGAAGGAATTCAGCCTGATTCGCTCACGGTGATTGGCATATCGCAGTCGATCATGGGTAGGGAAGGTGTTAGGCTTGTGAAAGCTGTTCATTCATTTGGGATTCGAATTGGTATAGAAGTAGACGTGTCAGTTTCCAACACGTGGGTTTCATCCTACGCTAAAGTTAGAGACTTAGATTCGGCAGAAAAGTTGTTTCGTGAGATTGATCCACGCTTTGTAACGGTTGTTTCTTGGAACTCGATAATAGCAGGATATGGTTATTTCAATAGATATTCAAAGGCCATTAGCTTCTACAAAAAGATGCTTTATGATGGGTTTAGACCGGACTTAAGTACCAATCTTAACTTACTTTCGTCTATTAGCCAACATGAAGCACTTTTTGCTGGTAAGTTAATCCATTGTCATGGAATCAAGACGGGTTGTGATTCAGATATAACTATACTTAACACCCTAATTTCAATGTACTCAAAATGTGACGACCTTAATGCTGCAAGACTAATATTTGACAGCATGATGAATAAAACTTGTGTTTCATGGACCGCTATGATCGGTGGGTATGCTGAGAAAGGTGATCTCGACGTGGCATTGGCTTTGTTTGACTCTATGGAAGCTACTGGTTTAAAACCTGATTTGGTTACCATACTTAATCTGATTGCTGGTTGTGGTGAAACAGGAGCACTTGAAATTGGAAGATGGGTTGAAAAGTATGCGGTTTTAAATGGACTGAAAAATAATTTAATGGTATTGAATGCTTTAATAGACATGTATGCAAAATGTGGTAGCCTGAAAGAAGCTCGTGAGATATTTTGTAAAATGCGTGAAAAGACGGTTGTTTCATGGACTTCAATGATTTCTGGTTGTGCGTTAAACGGTGAATTTGAAGAAGCATTGACATATTTTTATCGTATGTTGGAATTAGGGATAAGACCAAACCATATAACTTTTCTAGCTGTTTTTCAAGCTTGCAATCATGGAGGTTTTATTAAAAAAGGATGGGAGGTTTATAATCTTATGACTAAAGTTTATAAAATTACTCCGGGATTAGACCATTATTCTTCAATGGCTGATCTTCTTGCACGCGGTGGAAAGATAAATGATGCTTTGGAGTTTATTAGGAAAATGCCGATAAAACCTGATGTTGGAATCTGGTCTTCATTGTTAAGTGCTTGCAAGATTCATCATAATGTGGAAATTGGTGAATTTGCAGCTTATAATCTTTTTGAGATGGATCCACGAGCTGCAGCTCCTTATGTTGAAATGGCTAACATCTATGCATCAGAAGGACGATGGGATGGGGTTATGGATGTTAGAAGATTGATGAAACGGAATCAAGTAGTAAAGTATCCTGGTCAAAGTGTAATTCAAATACGTGGGAAGAGTTATAAGTTTACAGTAGAAGATCGCTGTCATCCTAATGGATCTGTTATCTATGAAGTTTTAGATGTATTAGTTTTACAATCGAAAGATGAATTGGAATACTAAATAAAAAGTTACAAAGCATTCTAATGAGCAGATGTATTGCATATGTTAGAATATTAGTGTATAATAGTTAGGATATAAGTTTAGGGGGCCTAGTTGTAGTTTAGCTCAAACTTAAGGAGGTTAGTCATGTATTAGGAAAGTTCCTAACCTCCTCAATTGTTGATTCCTTGTTCACCAAGGATTAGGTTTCTCCCCCTTCATTCTCTATAAATAGGGATTCGGGGTGAGGTTTTATTTGTACCTTCTTTTCTTGCTCATGTTTAATAAACGTTTTGAGTGTAAATATCTCGTGTGTGTGTGTGTGTGTGTGTTGGTGCCACTCGGCATTAAGGGATCATAACCCTTTGTTGAGGTAGTAGTTCTTGATTCGTGGTTCCGCTCTAGAAACCGGTTTGTTGGATTTCTTCCAACAGCATACTTAGCTAGTTAAGGATTCGAAGGCTTATTGTTGAGAATATAACATGACAATTCTAAATTTATTCTTCTTGGTTTCGTTTTTGTGTATTGTAGCTAGTTTGCAATAGAAGGCTTATACTAAGAATACCTATATCTGGACACTAACCCAATTGAGTGATTTTTTTCGTTACTGGATTCATTAAAAGGTTGGTTTTAAAGGCAATCAGATTTATATGTGAGATTTCTAATATGTGAAATGCTGACTATCTGATTAGTATAACTTTAAACAAAGCAAATCTAAACAACGTCTATTACAACTGATATTGATATTGATCTTTGTTCTTTCTGTATCTGGGATTTACAGATATAGTCCAATGCATCCCTGTACTACAAAACTTCCTATTACTGTGAACGGTGGTTTACAGCAAGTTGCTAGTTCTACTATTTCAAGTTATCAAGATGGCATAAAGGAAGAACCATGTGACGTAGAATGTTTCGGTGCTCCACCTAATAGCGCTAGGAACAGACAATATCAACACAACGTGAATGGTTCTACATTTCACATGGACCTAAATAACGTCAATCAGGATGTTGTTGAATTATCTTCTGATTCAGAAAATGAAGATAACCCATCTTGTGATGATTCTGATAAACAACTAGTACTTTATGATCCATCTGTTCATGGTGGAGGTGAAATTGAATGTTGCCCGGATCCCATTTCATATCAACCTGCTTCACACCAACCTATCTCATATCAACCGCCATATATTTCAAGAAATAACTTTCGAAATCAACTTCAAAGCGTACTGCCAGCTATAGGTGCTTATACGGTCCAATGTGCTAACTGTTTTAAATGGAGACTTGTACCAACCCAAGAAAAATATGAGGAAATACGCGAACACATTACACAATATCCCTTTGTGTGTGAAAGAGCACTTGAATGGGGTTCTGATGTTTCGTGTGATGATCCACCCGATATTGAACAAGACGGAAGCAGGCTTTGGGCTATTGACAAGCCCAATATCGCACAGACCCCTCCTGGGTGGCAAAGGGATTTGAGGATCAGGAGTGAAGGAAGCACAAAGTTTGGTGATATGTATGAAATCTTTCAGTTTATTTTTTCTTCTAGAGGTGGCAAAATGGGCAGGTCGGGCATTGGGTATCGGGTCAAAAATGGGTATTTCTGCAATTTTCAAAACGGGGCGGCTCAAGTTGGGTTTAGTGGAAATGCATTTTGTAAGAGAAACAGTTATATGGTTGCGATAATACTAAGAGAAACAATTTCTGATTAAAATAATTCCAACAGACTTTAGGCTACTTTCGACCCAGTTGACCCCATTCATAAGATAACGGGTCGAAATTGCCACCTCTTTTCTCCTACCCTTTCTGATATGTTGTGTTTTTTCGGGAGAGAAACGAGATCTCTATTATGGACTTTATTAATCTAACTTTAAGTGGTGTTTCTTTATGGTTTTACAGATATTATACATCCCCAACAGGCGTTACATTGCGCTCAAAACCAGAAGTTGAGAAGTATGTTTTGTACCTAATCATTTGAATGTATCATCACATCTTTAAAGTTTAACTGATTCCTAATTATTTCTGGTAACCAGGTACTTGTTTCAACATCCTGAATATATGGAACAAGGGGTGTCATTAGCACAATTCTCGTTTCGGACTCCAAAACCATTACAGGAGAACTACGTAAGAAAACGCCCTTCTCGTGCGGCGGCTATTCAAGATGGTAACTTTATGGGGATGCCTGGTTCTGTTGAACCCTTATCAGGTATTATAGAGTTCTTTTTCACATGTGTATAAGTGAAACTGTAAATTTGTAATATACTCACAGACATAGAAATATTGTTTATGTGTCGGTGTGTGTTTATGGTATGGTATGCATGCCTAGATACGTATGTTATATTATTGGTGGCAAGATTTCCTGCGAGTCATTTCTGGTATGGGTCAATTGGGATCTCCATTTTTTATAAAAAAAAAATTATACTTATAATAATTAGTCAATTGGGCAACTTTTAATCCGTTTAAACCGTTTCAGATAAAACACACCTAAGTTGACCCGTAATTTAGGTAAATGGGTTGAGTTTGCCACCTCTAGTCTATGTTAAGAAACTATCTCCAGCTTACAGAATCTGTAACCTTTCCAGTACTTTATTTTCAGTACTTCAAAATGATTGGTAAGTGGGTTTTGGTGATTTCATGAAAACCATTTAATATTGATAACATTTACCCGTTTTTTCTGTTTTCTTTGCAGCTAAACCTATGGCGTTACCAGGTCCAGAGCAGAACACAGATTTGCAGCTTAGTCTGCCTGGGTTTTCTACTCCATACGCTTTCAATCCATCACCAAAGAAGCCAAGAAGTTCACCAGCTAAACGCAGACACAATTTCGACTTGATGCTTAAACATCATGAAATGTAGGTTAGTTAGCTGAACGGGACAATGTTGAAAGTAAACCACCAGAACACAATGGTATCTTTAGCCCTCGAAAACATTTTTTATCTTTTAGTTTTAGGTCAATCTTGGTATACGTTTATGGTGCACGTATGTCCTATTAAGTCTTTTTTTTTGGGCACTAGCAAATTTTGAGCTATGATTTTATGAAAGTGGGCTCTTTTAGGAGGCATTAATGGTGCCATTGTGATTGTTCTTTTGGGAAATGAATATGGAAAAGAATCCTATTATCGGCTTTATATTCCAGATTTGTTCTCTTAAACTGCTTTAATTCTGCTTAGAGATGACAATTTAGACAGGTTGAGTAAAATGAAAACGGGTTGGTGCTGAATCCTATGTTGAGTTCTGTATTTTACATACACAAGTAGCGGTCTTGCCTGTAGTTTGGATCTTGAGGGTTACGGTAACTTCCCCTTTTGGCGAACCATTTCAGGACAATATCTAGAATCGACTATCAAGTATAGAATAAGATCCATTTATCCAAGTGTGTTTCTAGTTTTTGGCATTTGAAACCTTATCATACTCCACTAGTTATCAACCTTATAGTTTGACAAGTTGTATTTTATTGGTATAGAAAGTAGCTTTTTGGAATGTTATATAGTTGCAAATTTTGACTCCCAAAAGTTGTATACATACATAGACATATAGTAGCAATAGAAAAGTGAAACTTAAAAATGGTCCAAAAAGTACATGTTACAGGGCTTTAAGACTATATGGACCACTTTGCATAGAATTAGGCCTTTTGTTAGAGAGATGCAGCTTTCACAGGAATTATTATTATTCTCTGTTTCAAAAGGAACACGTTTGATAATGATAGGTACTGTAATTTTTATGTAAAACTTAAATGTGGTTTTAACTTTCAAGGTTGAAAAGAACTTGTTAGATTACAGTTACGGAATCGCGCCGAACCCATCAAGAGATGGTCTTGAAATAAATATCTGAATGAGAGACTAGCTTTTCGGAAACTTTGGAAATCGAAAAGAGAATGAAATATAGTGCATAATGGTGTGGGCTTGGTTCGTGTCTTCGATTTTGTATGTCTATAATCAGTTTTGACATGTTCGATAGAAACCTTGAAATATACCGAATAAAACATTGTTTCAAAAATCTGAATACGCGTCTAGTGCCTAATATTAGAGGCGTCGAGTTTTGAGTCAATAGACACCAAATTGGTAAGCATGGTAAACATGACAAACTTGTTTAATGAGCACACCGAGTTTCTGGTGACTTCAACTAATTACAAATTTACAATCTATCAACCTGATAAAAACGTTAAATGTAAAATTACAATTTATAAGTTCAGTTTCATTTGCTCTCCAATGTTTGTATATTTGTTTGTGTGTCTTCAAATTTATCATGTACGCCTTTTAAATTGTTTTCGGATCGTCACACTTATTGAATATATACAGTGTATCTTCAAACTATTTCGACACTTGCCTTTTAATATATATCGTATGTCTTGCGATTCTAGTGGTATGTGAGTTGCCCGTCAACTTGAAGGTCGTGGGTTCAAGCTTCGTTGAAGTCATTTGTGAGATTGTGAAATAGGTATTATAAGGTGTAAAAAAAATGCCATTAAAAAGAAATAGTAACATGGGAAGTAAGAAATCAATTTTTTGTTAGAGAAACAATATGTATGAACTGGCAGGAACACATATTTTCTTCTAAAAGCATTTTAATCATTATTATCTACTGTAAAATGTTTTTCCTTTTGCTAAAAACATAATAATTGAATCTCATTGGCGTAATCAATGCTAACAACAATTTGAACCAACCCTAGAAAAGATTATCATATTTAATTGAGATAGAAAGGTGTATAATACTACTTTATTTTCACTTTTTCTCCTTTTGGGGATTGAATATATAACTTTCAAAGCAAAAAGTCTTTAGTTGAAGATTTGGGGATCTTCCAACTCCATAATTTTGTGGGAAATGAACAAACAACATAATTCATTCATAGTCTTTTTCATCTACCAATCTACATATGAAAATTCCATAAATTAAACTTAGGAAAATAGCTATGAATATAATGGAGTATCACTAAAAGAGAGATAAAAATAGTACTACCACAAGTACATATGTTTATTTATATTTAGATTCCCATGAAGGGCTTTAAGTACATGTTTATTAGTATCAAAAGATATATATTTGGATTATAGCAAGACTGAGTCTTATGTTCACCAGTAAATTATGAGATGCCATCAATGGGTATGCCATGCATAATGCACATCGGATACCCTACTTACCACATGAGTTGTCTTGATCACTAACATAATGCATTATTGGATGTGTATGTATGCATAATGGGTTGTCTTTGTAACCAATAAATTCAATAATTCCATTTAAGTATTTGCTTTCAAGTTGAAAAGGATCTTGAACATACTTTGCTAGCAATCACGATATAACATTTGGACATCTTCAATAAGAATTTGAAAGTTACCTTGTAACATTGTTTAGACCTAACTATATATAGACATGTTTAAGAACTTATTGATCCTAGCTTTATCGAGTATAATCCCCTTTGAATTCTGTTATTACCGTGACGATATCAAGTTAGCTGCACGAGTATCTCCACACCTCAGCTCCTTACTTGTATTAAAGGCTAAACTTGATAAACCCAAAAGTCCAATCACATAAATGGTTGACGATACTAAAATCATTAACATAGACGTACAAACACACCTGCGATATACACGCATAGTGCATCCTTAGCATGTATCACACAACAACAAGAAGTACGAAATTCCGATTGTTCAGAGAATAAGATCAGTTGATTCGGTTCTATATAGGACAGGTCGTATTGATGACCAAACATATCTTTATACCATATTATGCCAATGATTAATTACTAAGGGCATGCATGGCCATCTTTCACACCATAACCTCACGTGTAGGTCCAAAAATACGCGTATATTTGGTGTCCTACATAATAAATGTTATTGCAATCAATGCTTTGTCTGGATTATTATCATCTATGCTTAATGCCAAATCTATAATTGTGATGATATACACCCTTTACCTTGTTTGTGTTTGTGTGGCTTCCTTTCTTTTCAATCAATCTTCTTGTGGTTTGTGGCTCCACTAGATGAGAAGGTGATGCTATTCATTATCATCATACATTACCATTAAGGTCCCTTCAAATACTAAAAATAATGTCTTATCAGTTAAAGTAAGAATATGTTTTCGCAAGCACTCTAAAACCATACATGAAAAAGAGACTCGATCGACCGCTTTTTTGTGTTCACTGAGTAGTTTGAATTAGGTGTCGTTTGTTTTTTCAGAGCTTTTACCTCTTCATCTGCAAACCATGTCTGCAGAAGAAGAGGTGCACATAAGCTCTTCATCTACAAGAAGAAGACCGTTTGTTTTTGTGCTATTGAAGTACTTAGCATGAAATAGCTAAGTAATTCGAACATCTCCAAACCAATTGTGTTAATTAGACCTGTTTCGGATTTAAGCTGAGTAAAATTTCAACTATTTTACGCGTATTCGATTGAATCATGTTGTTTCATGCTTCAAACCAATTGTGTTAGACCTGTTTCGGATGAACATTATATTAAAACTTTTTGAAACATAACTTAATATAGGGTAAAATTTGTCATTGTTGTAAACTTTGAAGGCTAAACTGAATCTAATTCTAGGCTCTCGGAATTAGCCAAGTAGCAATTAATTAATTAATTCATCCACAAACAATCCAAGAATGCTATCACATAATGGGCCATCAAAACATTTTTAATGTCGGCCAATAAAAACCAATTTTTACTCATGAACAAGAAAAAAAAGATTAGAACTTAGAAAAGAAAAGCTTAGAGCTTAGATCAAGTGTAATGGGTGGTCTTCATGTCGGTTTTCATGTCTGTCGACCAACAAAGAGGACACATCCTTCCATTACACACCCCAAATGTAAGATGCGTCTATATTGGGGTTTTGCAAGAACTCGGTTGAAATAACGACCGACTTGTGTGAAAATGTTCGTGTGGTGTTTATTTAATTAATTTTGTAGGGTATGTTTTTTGCGGTGTCATCGATCTCCTTATTATACTAATTAAGTTAGTTATGAAGTTGTTGTAAAGAAAGAAAACTGATATGACAGTGGTGTCCTCGGTGTTGTTGTAAGCTTCGACCGCACTTGAGTCATAACTTGGCTCGCTTGTAATCAAGCTTTGTGTCTAGATTTCTGGCTTAGCACCAATACGAAGACGGGTCTTTAACTTTAGATAACCGGTTTGTTTTGAGGTCATTTATATTTAAACTCTACACCGCGTATGTTTGAATTTGGATATCATTTGCACATACAACACAATAAATTGACAAAGTAACTTGATTATTTTTACATTCATTGTATGCTTAGAACGTGCTTAAAGATCAGAGATTCATATATACCATTGTTAAACAAATTAAAGTACTTAGCATTATTAAAAATATTGCAACAAATTTTGCTTTCAAGTAAATTCCTCATGAGACTCAAACAACTACATTCTTGTCTACAAGGTCAAAGAATAAATATATAAATAAAAATTCAAAATACTAATTAAATAAGGGCCTACTACAAATATGTTGACCTTTCATGAGACATAATGGACCCAATTTAATCAAGACATGTTTTCATGACTAGGGGCATTCTAGGAAAATACAATATTAATGTTTTAGTTTTCAAAAAAGCTATTGCTTACTTGGTCATATTAATTGAAATTTTACAAAATAAATATTAAGTTAAAGTTGCACAAAATAAATACTACCTCCGTCCCAAAATTATTGTCCACAGACAAAAAACACACAGTTTTAGAAAAACATCATCATTACAACTTTCTCTTTCTTACTTTTTGCACAAAGACAGTTTTACCCTTAACCAATTAATTTCTAACTTCTTTAAAGTTTGTAATAATAACCTCAAATGAGGGTAATGTGGTAAACTTGATATATATTCCCTATCTATTTATGGAAGTGGACAATTATTTTGGGACGACCGAAAAAGGAAAGATGGACTATAAATATGGGAAGGGGGGAGTATTGTAATAGTGAGTTGAAAAAACTATATTTTTCTTTTCTTTTTTTAAACAGCAAATATATTATAAATCTTATAAAAAGCTCTTAGCGAGAAGCTACAGGGATACAACTATAGTTGAAAAAAATTATGCAAAATTGTGTATTGTCATGTAACTTAGTGTTATCTTATTCACACTTTATTAGTATAGCCATATACCCTTTATTAGCAAACTACTATACCATGGGCATATTCTAAAACAAATCCACATTGACTTCTTTAATTATAAATGCATACAAAATTCTAAGGCCAAATATGTTGGGAGATTATTATTGAAGGTATCATAATGTTGGATGATTGTGTCCTTCCTATCATTATCATTGGCTAGCTAGTTGCAAGTTTGCAACCAATGTAATGAGTGATCAAGTTTTTTTAAATAATTTAGTTTAAATAGTTAAACACATGCATGTTGTATAGCATACGTTTCTTTTCGTGTTACTTCCAATCTCCATGAACACTTATGTATAGCTATGATTGATTAATTAATAGTAGAAGTTTTTGATTTTCTTTTGGTGGTGGCATATCATTGTATGTTCTAATTGTGGACGACAACATATTAATAGTGATTGTATTGCTAGCAGTGTTGATGATGAGGAAGATAGTGATGCAAAACCTAAATATGATAGACATCAAATTGATGGTCGGCAAGCGAGCACATGTATGGCCAACAAGATTGTGTAGTTGCTGGTATTCGTGTATAGAATGACAGTCATATATGTATGACATTGCTTAAAAGATCAAAGGGTCTTTGGCTTAGCGATATATAGATGAACCGATCGATGTAATGTAAGGTGTTCTTCATTGAGGAATCGACGGTTCTAAACTTCTACTCAACTTGAAGCATAAGAAAATTTTACTTGAAATGTAATGTACGTATTGTATGAAAGAATAGTCATTGTGTCATGGGAGCAAGTTGGATCATACGGTTATTAGATGCACATGGACAGATTGTATAAATAGATAAGGGATTTTTTTTTAATGTATAGATGGCTTATAAATTTTGCGTGCGAAAACGAATTCAAGTAGATGACATAGACACATGTAATGTTTTCAAAAGTGTTTGTATATATACAACGTTATGGCCCAGAAGTAGAGCCAGAAAGTCATGGTCAATGAGGTAAACTTCAATAATTTTTAAAAACTACATTACAAATTGATTCATTAGAAAGGTAAATTACAAAATTAACCAGATATTTTAAAATTTTTATGCTGCAATTTTTTTTCGTTAGAGGCACATGTCTCCTTGCCCCCTCCTGTCTCCGCCTCTGAGCCTGACGATGATATGAAAACTAAACTTGCAAACAAAAGACGATGTGAATACGATATGATGTTACGTGAACAATTTATTTATTTTTCGTATGGAGAGCAATACATGACCCGTATAGAAGGTTCGATGAACAAATAAAATACTAATAAATAGCGTAAGACGTACACCGTGCCTTTAAAGCATAGTTAAAATAGCTGGATTTTCATCAACATGATATGAAGAAAATGTGAACAATTTAATTTTACGATCTCTAAACTATCTTTCTAATTTAACGTGTACTTTTTATACATATTCGATCTCACATTTTCTTCATTTTCATGGTTTTCTTTTATGATAATTATGGTTTTTGAATTAATTCATGAATCTTGAGCTTACCATAACACGGACGCAAACTGGTAATGCTTTCTCTTTCGATGAGGTTAACATGACAACTTCAGAATTTGCACAAACGTGATTCAAACGTGAAATCTTACATTTTCATGACTTGATGAATTGATCATCCCTGAATCCAGTTGTGAAACCATAAGTAAATTCTACCATGTACATTCCATTTTAAACTAAATAAGGTTGTACCACAAAATTTTTGACCTAATGCATTTCAAAAAATCGAGACCATGTAGTATACTCCGTATTACTTTCCGCAAGTAAAATTCATGTAGTTCCCAGTAAATTTCGAGGAGAAAATATTGTTGAAATTAGTTCAAAAACTTGGTTGGGTTTAGCTCATGTAGCCATGTCGTATTTGACATCTTGCGTATTAGAAATTGTCAAAGTAGACTTTGTTGACCTTTTATTAATTTCCTTCACGTTATGAAAATAAAAGTCTTGTTTTATTCATGTACTAATACTCCGTACTAAATTACTAATGCATGCATAAAAGTCCCAGCCACTATTTCTTAGTCGTACATAACAATTCTTTTGACTTTAAAGGGGACCTAATTATGGGACCTAATTATGGGATACAATGAGAAGGGGCTTAAAATGAGAAGTCTAGGAAGCAATCTCAACCATTGGATTAGAGTGGAAAGAAAAAAAGACGGAGTGGCTTTTTTGTAAATAATGAAAAGTTGAAGGGCAAACATGTATCATTAAAAACTAATCTTCTAAATAACAAAATACCTGTAACTTTCAGTACGGCTTCCTAATTTCACACACATTTCTCTCCATCGCCAACAATCACCACCGCACCACCAATCACCATCGCACCACCAGTCACCACCGCACCACCAATCACCATCACACCACGAATCACCACCGCACCACCAATCACCACCGCACCACCAATCACCATCGCCACCACCCAGGTAACCACCGCACCAACAATCACCATAGCCCCACAAATCACCATCGCACCACCAATAACCACCGTACCACCAATCACCATCGCACCACCAATAACCACCGCACCACCAATCACCAACTGATGCAGTAGCTATTGAACTGAGATGCAATAACTTTTAGTTTGCGGCATGTAAGCATAAGTTAGGTTAGATGTAGTCCGTGCCATGTGCGAAAGTGACTTTGTATTCTTGATTTTTTATCTGATGCAGTAAGTTATTGAACTTAGGTCAGTAGCTTTTAGTTTGCGGCGTATAAGCATAAGTTAGGTTAGATGAGTCTTTGGCATGTGCGAAAGTGACTTTGTATTCTTGATTTTTATCTGATGCAGTAGTTATTGAACTTAGATGCAGTAGCTTTTAGTTTGTTGCGTATAAGCATAAGTTAGGTTAGATGGTTATGTCACGTGTAGTATGATTAGTTGTCGAAATGTGCATTTCTGTGTATTTAAATGCTAAATGCAGTGTTTGTAAAGAAGAGATGCAGTATGTTAGGTTTTGCAATGTATGAGGCTTTATTAGGTCACGTGTAGTATGATTTAGTTGTCAAATTGTACTTTTCTATTTATTTGAATGTTTAATGCATTGTTTGTAAAGAAGAGATGCAGTATGTTAGGTTTTGCAATGCATGAGGCTATATTAGGTCACACGTAGTATGATTTAGTTGTCGAATTGTGCTTTCTATGTATTTGAATGCTTAATGAAGTGTTTTTAAAGAAGAGATGAAGTATTTTAGTTTTTGCAACATATGAGCTTAATTAGGTCACGTGTAGTATGATTTAGTTGTTGAAATGTGCTTTTCTGTGCAATTTGAATGCTTAATGTAGTGATTGTAAAGAAGAGTTGCATCAAGTTATGTTTTGCAACATATGAGGCTTTATTAGGTCACGCTTAGTATGATTTAGTTGCCGAAATGTGCTTTTCTGTGTATTTGAATGCTTAATGCAGTGATTGTTAAAGAAGAAAGTTGTATACAGGTATGTTTTGCAACTATGAGGATTTATTAGCTCACGCTAGTATGATTTTAGTTGCCGAGATGTGCTTTTCTATGATGACAGTAGTGTCCTTATGAGTCATTTAATAGCATAATCAGGTTAGGCGCGTTGTTTTTAAGCGATGAAAAGTGTTTATGTGTATGTATGAATGTGTGACGCAGTAAATGTGATAAATTGATGCAATAAAGTCCCTTTATGAGTAATTTAATAGCATAATCGGGTTAGGCGCGTTGTTTTTAAGCGTTGAAAAGTGTTTATGTGTGCCTATGAATGTGTGATGCAGTAGATGTGATAAAGTGATGCAGTAGTGTCCTTTATGAGGCATATAATACTAGTTTAGGTTAGAGGCGTTGTTTTTAAAATGATGAAAAATGTTTATGTGTGTCTAAATGTGTGATTCCGTAAATGTGATAAAGTGATGCAGTAGTGTCCTTTATAAGTAATTTAATAGCATAAGCAGGTTAGGCGCGTTCTTTTTTAAACGTTGAAAATTGTTTATGTGTTTGTCTGAATGTGTGATGCAGTAGATATGATAAAGTGATGCAGTTGTGTCCTTTATGAGGCATATAATACTAGTTTAGGTTAGACCAATTTTGATTTTCAAATTGTTTATGTGTGATGCAGTAAATTTTATAAAGTGATGCAGTAGTTTTTAAAAGTTAAAGGAGTGTTTGGCATAGCGTCAATCTCACTCGGTATGACCCATTTTACTCATGTATGGGGTCTAAACAGATAGCATGTATTATGTATAAATCCTAGATGTTAATATATGTAGCGGGTACTGTAGCAGGTATTGGACACAGGTGGTTCATTACTGTGGGTTGCTGGTTTGCTTAAAGGTCAGCGTTTTACTTGGTACAAGGTAATATCAGAGATTTTTTTTATAGCAAAAGCAATGATGCTTGATACTGTAGCAGCCGCCCCTCTGCATGCTAGGTGGGATGTTGCTGCACTTGAGATCTCTACGCAAGTTCTAGCAAAGTGGCGGTTGGATTAAAGCATTACTTGGAGAAGCCGAGAATGATAGGATGCATCTCATGACTATGGTGGAGCTTGTGAAAAGTGCTTGTGTGATTATTTGTAATGATGATGCAGTAATTTTAATGAACTGATGCAGTAAATGTTAAAAGTGATGTAGTAGTTTTTAGATTTTGAAAAGTGCTTGTGTGATTATTTGTAATGATGATGCAGTAATTTTAATGAACTGATGCAGTAAATGTTAATAGTGATGTAGTAGTTTTTAGATTTTGAAAAGTGCTTGTGTGATTATTTGTAATGATGATGCAGTAATTTTAATATACATTATACCTTGTTTCCCAAAGTTCTTGACCCGTTTGACCCAAAACGGGATAAAATGGACCTTGTCTCAAACACCCCTTTTTCTGCATGACCCGTTGGTGCAATATTGACCTATTTTCCTGAAAAACAACTTCTATAACATGATATAACACCAAAACTTCCAGAAATCATTAGAAACATCAAATATATACATAAACTTGGTCATAATGATCCGCAGAAATGTGCTTTACAAAGTGACGGGTTGAAATACACTTAACCATATCACCTTTAACTATAAAATTAACACTTTAACCATAAACCAAACACTCATTTCGTTTAAATATGGGTTTAAAGTGTTGCTTTTATGTTAAAAAAAGTGTTACGGATCATTTTAAGAAAATAGTGCACTTTAGGGGTCACAGTGCACTTTAGGGTGCCACCACTCATTTTAAAAGTATTGGAGTCTAGTTCTTCCAAAAATAGTCTCAATGTTTGTTTTGTAATTGATTTTAGTCAGTTTATAAATGAATGACAGGAGTCAATAACGGGTCAAAGCGTTTCCGCGTAAAAGTTTTAAATTTTGGTCAAATCGCTCACGGGGTGTAACAATAAATTCACTGCATCAGAATGTGTAGATGTACTACATCATTGTGTTATAAGTTTATTGCATCAAAGTGATAAAATCTACTCCATCACAATGATGTAAGTTCGCTGCATCACAATGTAAAATCAGGAATGTTGGTAAGTAAATTCAATTTTTATTTGTTATTGAATGCTTATGGAGTACCAGTAATGATGAGGCATATGGAAACATATGGCAAGTACTGAAATACTATTTAATTGATGTTTATTAATAAATGATATACATTTTACAACCACAAAATTTTCTTGTAAGTAATACTTTAAGATACACTTAATATATTTGCCTCCTAAATTCATCATAACCACCTTTGACATTTTCTTTTCAGATGGCTTATAACGCCTGCATCCACTTGAGATATTTTCCTCCTAAATTCACCATTTGAAACTGCACTTCTTTCCTTTGGTAGTGCCACAAAGAACCAGTATGTGTTATCTACAAGTTAACCGCTTGTACTCAAGTAACGATCAACCTCCCACCTTTCATTAAATTCCTGCAGAATGAAAACAATGTATTTTATTGTACGAAGTTGTAATGATGTGATTATATACTACAATATACTCAGTTTCAGCTTTAGTCAATAACTCTTTCATTTCACTCAAAAGTTGATTGTATAGAGATCTAAAAGAAATGACTAATCGATTTGGGATCCCGCCCAAGGGTATGAGAGGAGCATCATCTAGAAACAGCTCATCAATTGGAGCAAAAACAAGTTAAGAACAAGCTTCCATATCATGCTTATGATTTCCATTGTATATCCTAGTAAAACCTTATTCACATACTACATCAATGTTTGCTGCAAAATACATCTTACTGCATCAATTCATTAAAACTACTGCATCATCATTACAAATACTCGCACAAGCACTTTTTGAAATCTAAAACACACTATGAAAAATGTAGCAAAACAATATTTGCCTCAAAACACATCCTACAGCATCAATTCATTAAAATTACTGCATCAGGCATTCAAATACACTCACACGCACTTTTCGAAATTTAAAACACACTAAGCACGACCTAATCAAACAATATTTGCTGCAAAATACATCTTACTGTATCAATTCATTAAACCTACTGCATCATCATTACAAATACTCACACAAGCACTTTTCGAAATCTAAAACACACTACGAACAACGTAGTCAAACAATATTTTCCGCAAAACACATCATACTGCATCAATTCATTAAACTACTGCATCAGACATTCAAATACACTCACACACACTTTTTGAAATCTAAAACACACTAATCACGACCTAACCAAACAGTATTTACTTCGAAATACATCTCACTTCATAAATTCATTAAAACAACTGCATCATCATTACAAATAATCGCACAAGCACTTTTCAAAATCTAAAACATACTATGCATAAACTAGTCAAACATTACGGACATAACGAAACCTACGCTTAACCTAAAACATCCTTATACATGAAAACTAAACACATAATGCATCACAGTTCAAAATTAAATGCATCGCTTAAATAACTAAACATATAAACACAAATAACCTACTGCATCACAGTTAAAGTAAAAAACTTACTGCATCATAATATGAAATACTACTGCATCACAGTTGTAAAGTCTTGTTGAGACATTTTATCAAACACCTTGTATGCAACTTTCTTAAACATGTATTATATCTATAATTTTCTACATTTTGTTCCAGATTTAGAAGAAAACATGATGTAATTTTAAATCAAACCTTGAATAAAACATACTAAAATCAATAAAAACACATAAACCAAACGGTAGGTGTTTGAATCAGGAGATTACATTCATTAACTTTAGAAGAGCTACACTTAGTAGAGTTTGATGAATCAGTCGCCTTCTCGAAAATAGATGTTGAATTTGTTGACTTTGAATCAGGTTGATGAATTACTCTTTGAATTAAGAAATCGAATCTTATGAGATAATGAAGATGAAGGATAATGGTGGTTACCAGTGGTGAAGGTATGGTGGAGAACGGTGAGGAAGGTGGAGGAGAGTGGCGATGGCGGTGGGGAAGGTGGAGGAGATTGGCAGTGGCGGTGGAGAAGGTGGAGGAGAGTGGCGGAGGTAATGGGGAGGATCGAAGGAACGGATGAGAGGAACTGTGTGAATTGAATTGAGAAAATGAAGATAAATGAAAGATAAAATGTTTATATAAGGTTGAATAAGAATGACTAAAATACCCCTGCAAGTATTAAGATAAATGTATGTTGGCCTACACTTCACTATGACACGATCATTACTTTTAGCATGACTCAAACTAGGCACTCGATATAATTGCTATATCCTAACTCAAAGAGTAATCGTCTTGCAAAAAAATCGATAACAAAAAAAACATACATGGAGATGAGGATGGAATATGAAAGATCATCCTGTGACGATAGGTAGCATATGAGTCATTTTCATTATATTGCAAGGAATTAATGTGCAAGCGATATACACGGTCATCCCCGCACGTTTGAACGTGATGAGGCGAGCGCGCCTGGGAACAATAAAGCGCTGGCACACCATCAATATGAGTATTGATAGCGGACCTACCACAAGATTTCCAACTATGGGTTATAGACGGAATTTGACTTGTTGGTAGTTGCTTGATTCTCCCGATGTTGATAATATAATTCGATATAAAAAGCCGTAGAAAGATCATCGTATTTCTTAGATAAGCCGCGCTATTTCGGGAGAAGAGGGTATAAAGTAGTGATAGATCTATGAGTTGACCTCGCTTCGTTCAGCAGATGAATCCCAATAGTTTATGGTTGAGACAGAGGATCATTGTTTTTCCAATTTAAGTCGTAACAATCTTTTCGAGGTCGACGTTTCATGTAAGATAACCTACCCTGCATAAGCAGCATATATAACGAGTCACGATGACGGAGGGTCAAACCATTATATTAAGATAAGTATACGATGAGAGCACAAGAGTAGCATAATGTATGGTTTGGACAAAACCAGATCAGCTAATATAATGGCATTATATTTGTTACGTTTCCCTTAAGTAGCTTTCCGAATAGTGATTCATCGGGCTTCTTAATTTGTTGAGAAGTTACATATAATCATTCTTAGTTTGTTCTTATTTGTGGTGGGTAATATATTATTGGCCAAGAATTTTGAAAGTGGGAAATATATTTATTTGCCAAGAATTTATGGAAACTTATCATCAAATGTATGTATATTAGATTCTTGGGGAAGACGATCAAACCAATTTGGAGCATGATGCGTCAGTGCAAATAGGGGGAATAAGTATAACGGAGGGCTATCATCGAGATCCCGTTATTTTGTTCAATTACTTTGTGTGATCGTGAGAATTTCAGTCGAGAGTGCTCTGTGTGTTAGCGAGAGCTACGGACCTCCGGATCACGAATTTCGGATAGAAAATTTTGTACACTTGAGTTATGATGGAGACGAGTAACTCGGTAATCAACATCTGTTACAAAGATGGTTACCTAGATCACCCGTAAAATCGGCCGGCGACAGAATTGTTAAATGATATATGGTGTGACACATATTCTCCGGTCGCTATTCCTTACGATCCGAACCTTAGATTCTCACACCGTCGATCTCAATCAAACTACTTCCTATTGTCTGTCTTATCGCAATGTTACAGATACGGGAGTCGGCATTAACCAAAATTCATAGGGATTTTTTCACCCTATACGAAAAGGGTATCGGTACCGTTGTTGATTGCTCCATCCACACAACAGAAAGGGATTTGAGCCAGTCTAGTTGTGTGTATGATTCATTTGCAGAGCTAGCAGTTATGCACCGTAGCCTGCCGACCACTTTATAGACTAAAATACATCAACGTCAAAACATTTTTAATACGTAACTAGATTTCGACCATCGTAACAACTGCAGCCACATAAGATGGTAATTTACAAAAATATTAACAGTACCATGAAAAAAGCACCAGCACACAAATAAAAAAGGAACGATCATAACACAACCATAACGGCTACATCAGCGCCGAAACCTTTATAGATTTTTTCACTCTTCGCTTCTCATTCATCAAGAAAATTATTGTCTTTCAAACAAATAAATCACATAATTCTCAATAACCGCTCATCAACTGCTCGTTTGGTTCCTTAACAAAGAGAGGGAAAACTACATCTCTTAGGATATTCAAAATAAATATTAAACAATTAATTTTAAGACATAAAAATATTAGTTATTCGAACAAGATGAGAGAAAACTGCATCTAAACACAAAAGTATAGCCTACAGTGGCGAGAATAGGGAATTATCCGGGTTTCATGCTCAAAGGTTATTATCGCACGTAAGTGGAATTTGTTAAAAAAAAAAAAAAAAAAAAAAAAAAAAAAAAAAAAAAAAAAAAATCGTAAGCACATTTAACTAGAATAAGGATTA
>LBNU01032232.1:47015-66052 GCA_014162995.1 Artemisia annua | reverse complement strand
ATCAACATACATGCGGTGGATATCGTGACCCCCTGCTTGTATCTCAATGATGAGTGGCTCAGCGATTGCGTTGTCCGCAGTTAAGGATGGGAAGGAGATCTTGTTTCCTCGTGAGAAACATTGGGTAACCTTCTGCTTGGTGTTACGGTCCCATGATTGTATCATGAAGATCGTTCCTGCTTTATCCTTTGAGGTATCTTTCTTACCCTCGGACCTGCTTTTGTCCTTTCCCTCCTTTATATGTTTAACAAGGTGGTCCAACCTTCCTTCCTTCACCATTTTTTCTATAAGTTGGCGTAGTTGGACGCACTCGTTGGTGGTGTGGCCTTTTTGGCCATGGTAGTCACAAAACCCATTACCAGTGCGCTTGTCTTCTGGAGTGCGCATTGCTGGTGGTTTTGGAAAATTCGCGCCTTCTGTCGCGAATATCTCTCCTGGGGTTTTCGTTAGCGGGGTGTACTTATCATTCCCCCGTCTATTCCTTTCATTGCGGTAACTCTTGTTTTGGCTACTACCTTGGTCATTGGATTGTTTCCGGGACCGGTCTTGCGACTTATAGGTCGGATAGCCTTTTTTGCTGTCCGCGGCAGCGGTTTCACCCTGGATGAAGGATCTGGTGCGTTTCATGACTTCGTCGAAGGTCAGCGGTACCCCGTCGTGGAGTTTCTTAATGAGTTCGGGGTTATTGACCCCGTTCATGAAAGCCGAGATTTTTAATATCTCTGGGCACGCTTTAAACTGTATGCACTCGTCCTTGAAACGCTCCACGAAAGCACTCGTGGACTCACCCTGGCGCTGTCTTATCCTGGCGAGATCGACAGGGTTTTTGGCGCACTTTTTTCTCTGGGTGAAGTTTAAGCGGAATGCTTTCCGCATTGTTTCATAACCATCGATGCTTCTCCGTGGAAGCTTACTAAACCAGGTGCGCGCGTTCCCTACTAACGTTGAGTTGAACATATGGCACCACACAGGTTGTGGCCAATTTTCGATAGCAGCTGCAGATTCGAAAACCTTTAGGTGATCGTCAGGATCACCGGTTTCGTCGTATGTCTTCACATTAGTAGGCAAACGTCTTCTTTTGCTATCGGAGAAGTCGCTGATGCGTCTGGTGAACGCATCAATCTTTTGGCGGCGCCAGGGGCGGGAGATGTCTTCGTCCCCTCGACTGCGATGTCTTCTCCTTGATTTCCGATGGCCCGTTTCTCTTTCCTCGTTGTCCGAGGAGTTGCTTGAAGATGGACTTCTTCTTTGGCGGTTATCGCGGCGACTGTCCTCAGAGTCGCTAGAAGGTGGGTTCCTTCTTTTCCTGCGACTGCGCCGACTACCACTTGAATTCGAACTTGAGGGGCTCTCATTTGGAGGATATCGCTGTCCCCTCAGTCTCTCTTGGATTCTGCGACCGCCGATTCTGTCATGAACGCTACGGCGGCGCCCACTGGTTTCGCTTCCCGAGCGATATTGTCTATCCTCAGGTTCACTGTCTTCCCTCCTCTCTCCGATTCTGTCGAATACCGGTGTTCGACGGGTGTTTCTCCCTCGTCGTTCTCTGCGAGAAGGTGGCGGGGATGTCTCAAGTTCTGAGTCAAAACTGAGTCGAGCTTGAATGCTTTGGTTCGACCTTCTCTTTGCCTCCTCTCGCAGGAGGGAGGTTAGGGATTCAAAATTTTTAGCCACGAACTCGCTTGGAGGTAGCTCGGGTACGACTCCCTCCAGCGCGGATACGTTCGTCCCCAGGTTGGGTTCCTGATGTCGCGGAGGTGCTAGTGGTGGCTCCGATGGATTCACCTCCGGCATTGTCTGTCCAGGAGTGGTGAACGTGTCGCGTGGTGTTTCCCTCGCGGCAACGGTTATGGTAGGGATCCGGTTGGGTACCCTTGTGATTGGGGTAATTGTCTCTGGGTCCCTTTCCCTAGGTGCGCTGGTTGTTCCAGTAGTTTGCCTGGGGTTCTGGTCGTTCTGCGACCTTCCTGTTAGTTGGTCAAGCTGAGTTCGTAACTGACTCATGTTGCTAGTTTTTTGTTGTTCTAGTCTTTTTGGAAAGCTCTTAGTGTATGGTCCCACGGATGGCGCCACTTGTTGATACAAAAGTTGGGCGTGGCTTGACTTGAGTACCAATTCGGGTAAAGTTGCTTGAGACCTGCGCACTAAGAAAACAACAAACACCGTTAGGCTTATCGAGGGATTGTCTCCCCCGATTATCCTTCGGCGTGAGAGTAAGTAATCGTGTTTTGGGTTAAGGCTCGTAGCTTAGGGTTTAGTATCGTACCTTTAGAGGGCTGAGGAGACCTCTATTTATACACACGAAACCCTAGTTGGTTTCGTGTTCCCCAATCTTCGGTATCCGATATCTATCAATAATAATAGAAGATATCGCATACCGGATAAGTGCCCGTATCCGGGCTTGGGCCTGCATGGGCCTAGGCGTTAACTAAATAGTCTACTCGTGGTGGGCTTAAGTATAGTTCTGTATTCGCAGGCCTCGTGGGCTGCAAATATCTTTATAATGGCCCATTTGTGATGGGTTTGCGTATTGGATGGGTGCATGACCCGAATCCATACCATACGTCATCAATTGATTATTTTTTAAAAAACATTATATTTTCACCCGACCAAACAGTTGCAGTTCTTTCAGTGTTTTCCTTTGACAAATTACCATCATTACGCATTTTTGTTTATTGCATTACAATTAAAATTCATTAAATTACAATTTATTTAGATTACAATTCATTTGATATATTACAATCTCTTCAAAAATATTTTGAAGAGGCCAAACGGCTCCTAATTGTAAATTCATTGACCTTTACATAAAAAATGAGCAAATAACAAATAACAAATGATAACTGTCAAAAAAGCTTGAAAGGAATGAACAAATAACCCCGTATATATTTGGACTCGTGTTTGCCTTCTCGATCAATCTAAGTCACAAAGCCTATTAAACTTCTTATTCTTTGTCAATTATGTGTGTTAATAGCAATTCTAACACAAAACCACGTGTCAATGACTATTGTGCAAGGAAATAGAAAACTTGTTCATGTCTTTATCAACGATCTAACTCTACGTATGCCTATGAAAAAAATACCTAATTGTTAATAAAAAGAAAAATAATAAAATTTTTACTAAATACATTACAAACTTTTCATAACAAAATGCCACAAGTACCGGAGGAGGATAACTAAACACGTACAAGAGTATGAAAATAAAGTGATTTTCTTTTTAAATGAACCTTTATGCGAGTACCTTACCAAATTGAACCGTGTATATGTATTTTACGAAAATGGATTTTCACCGATGATCCGTTAGATACATTATACATGGCTAATCTAACCATTTAAACAATAGGTGCGCATAAATAAACAAACTAAATGTGCTTGGAAAAACACAAAATCGAATAAGACAAAGCTAGGCGCACCCAAAACCTTCAAGTGCGCTTGTGCCTAGATGAATCCAGCCAAAAATCCAAAAATTAGACACAACCCAAACACAAAACTCGAATAAGACAAAGGTAGGCACACCCAAAAACTACAAATGCACTTGTGACTAAGTGCATTCGGCCAAAAATCCAAACTTACACAACCAAAATACAAAATTCGAATAAGACAAAGCTAGGTGCGCCCCAAAACTTCAAATGCGTTTGCTCGGGCCGCACGCCGTGTTTTGATGGTAAAGATGGTGATGGTGACTATTGGCGGAACTATGTAGGGGCATGGGAGGGTCCCGGCCTCCCCAAAATTTGCGGCACCTAGTGTAAATATTATAGGTTTTAGGGGTAATTTAGTTGAGGTTACAAACAAATCTCCGATTCGGCCCCTCCAAAATAAATTCGGCTTCCCTAAGAAAAATGTTCAAGTTCCGCCACTGATGGTGACAGAGAGTTTCGTCGGTAGATTATCGAAAATAGCAGAGTGTCAGTAGAGAGTATGCAAGAAACCAAGTAGTTTATTTTAATAGAGAAAGTGCGATTAGTGTGTGTTTATTTGGTTTTGAATTTGTGTTCTTAAAGATGAATGTGTGTGTTTATTCTTGAAGATGACTGGGTGTAGTCAACATATTAAAGTAGTTGTTTGTACGAAGGTGATGCTAGGAACGATAATTGGAAAACTTGTTGGAATTCAAGCATATTAAACATGCAATAATCACGAGTAGACACAACGGATAATAGGATCAAGTATAGTATACAATTAATTAACATAAAAGTGTCATAGTTCTAAAAGACTTGGGCAGAAAAACGAAACGAGACCCACAAAAGTTAACCCTAAATAAAAAGTGTCATAGTTCTAAAAGATTTTTATTTAAAAATAAGACCTTAAGTATTTATAGTCCCATTTGCTCCAAAATTTCATTTACGATTTATATCATTGCAAATCCATTCGTATTTTTAGCAACATTGTAGAATGCAAGTAGTAAAACACTTATTGCTTAAGTTTAGAGAAACCTCCTTTTTGAGAATCAAAAATCACACGAAATTCTATATGTACCAATAGTCCAATACCATCGGCAACTCTCTTACTTTAATCACGAGAACAAGTACATTTAGCTCTATATACAAGTTATTCGATCCGCATCATTTTTAATGTAGCCTTAAAACATGTGCTAAAAAAGTCTATATTTGAATGGGAAGTGATTTGCACACTCCACAACATGATTGGGACACTCCAATTTATTGTGTTTGGACATTTCTGTCCTCACAGTTACTCATACATTTTCACCATTGTGAGGGTATAGATGTCCAAACACAATTAATTAGAGTGTCTCAATCATTTTATGAAGTGTGCAAATCATCTCCCTGTTTGAATGGTCCAATGAACAAGGTTTATCTAAAGTAAATGATCAAAAATAGATATATTTAAGCATATATTTAAGTAAAATCTTTATCTCAAACCTAGCATTATGCGAAATTAGTCCTTAATTTACAATGTAAGTTAAATAATTTGACGTTAATGATTCCTCATAAAATTGTGGAGAAAATAGTAAGTAAAAAAATTGATTCGCATCATCACACGTCATGTATTTATTATTTGAGAGGTGATTTGCACACTTTCTAAATTGATTGAGACACTCTAATTTAGAGTGTCTTGACATTTATACCCCCACATTGTGAAAATGTGTAAAAGTGATGTGAGAGTAAATGTCAAGACACTCTAAATTAGAGTGTCCCAATCAATTAAGGAAATGTGCAAATCACCTCCCTTATTATAAACTTGAGTTNAAAATTGTGGAGAAAATAGTAAGTAAAAAAATTGATTCGCATCATCACACGTCATGTATTTATTATTTGAGAGGTGATTTGCACACTTTCTAAATTGATTGAGACACTCTAATTTAGAGTGTCCCAATCAATTAAGGAAATGTGCAAATCACCTCCCTTATTATAAACTTGAGTTGGTTTTATTTGATTATTTTTTTAAATTGATTTTAGTTCACAGAATCCTTGGATCAAAAGAAATGAAACAAATTACACACTAAAGAGAGCCAAGTATTATAGGTATCATACATATAATAAGCATGTTTTCTTGTAGTTTGAAAATTCAAATCTTTTACCTTTTATTGAGCAGAAATTATTAATTGTCCATTTAAGTAATATACATCATCAGGGCCTCCAATGTAAGTATGTAACCAGCAAAAGATTGTCTTCAGTCTTTAGTCTTCATGCGTTATCGATGTCTATTATACATGCAACTTGAAGAATTTGGCCTTTTTCGACCATTCTACAAACAAAGAGGATACACTGTTAAACGATATAACAAGAATGAAGAGAGAATGAAATTTCTGCAATCAACAATTTAAAGCAAGAATGGATAACAGTCAAGAAATACACGGCAAAGCATAGTTTTTGTTTCAAGTGGAAATCTAAACAGGGACGGACCACATTGGAGCCGGGTGTGGCACGGGCCACACCTAATTTTAGGTCACGAAGTATAAATTTTTTATAAAATATGTTTTTTCTGGGCTCGTGCAACACCCAATTATACCTAATAACTTCTTTATCAGGCAACTTTAGTACTCATGGTCATAAAAAAAAAATTGTGCAACACCCTCTCAGAAATCCTGGGTCCGTCCCTGAATCTAAACCCATTTACCCTTAAATGTGTCAGACTTGTGTTGTATTTAATTTCACGAATTTATTAGGTTAAGCTATAGTAGATTAGTAGTTGCCGAGAAAATGGGCGTTTGGGTCAAATAGTAGAATTCATAGGAAGTGTATTCAAATGTATAAAGCTTGTTACGTGCTTTATTTAATAATATAGTTTTAGTAATCGTATCTAACACGCTAAGTATTTATAATCTTTATTAGAAAACGGGTTTAAGGGTCGACCTAATCCAGTCGGCCTGTATTATCCTGGCCTGTATTATCCTACCCAAGAATTACTCAATTTGACCTTAACACCTTTTGACCCATTACTTAACTCGCCCATTTTTCCACCTCTAGTTTTATACATTTAATAGCTTTAAGAATATTCTAATGATTTAAGACATTATACTACATAAAATTGTGAAACAACAAAAGTGAAATTAGCAAAAGCAAGAGTTAGCGGTTGGAAACTGGACAAGGGGTAGCAAGCCATCCGAACTGTAATAAAACGTATTAAGCCTCCCATCCAATTTTTTTTTTTTTTTTTTTTTTTATAAGTTAGTTTATTATTTTGCTAATATAGTTTTTGTGACCAAATGACCATATCTAACGCATTAATTAATTAAAAAATTATATAAGATTTTTTTCGCAAAGTCTTGCTGAGTTATGGGTTGATTGAACCCAACATGGCCTGTTTTAAGTACTTTTAACCTGTAAAAAAAACTACTTAATTTGACCTAAACTTGTTTTGACCTGCCCTACCCACCAAACCTGACCCGAACTGTTTTTACCTGTTATGACACGTTACTCTCCACCTCTAGTTTTCATACATTTTACAGCCTTAAGAATCTTGCAATGACATGACACGTTTTACTTGATAAAGTTTCAAATGAACAAAGAGTGAGCCATCATCAGGCATAAAAGGAAGAATTACCAGGAGGAAGTAGGACAAGGAGGAGTAGCAATGTCTGTGATCCCTTCTAACATCAGTAACACACACTTCATTGAGGGACGAAGAGCAGGTTCATCTTGAATACACCAAAGTCCAACTTTGACCAGCCTCTCCAATGTCTCTTTCTCAGCTTCTTCATGATTAACAAGCAGATTAAGCTGTCCTCTTTCAAAGCACTTGTAGACCCAAGTAGAAAGAACAATTTCTTCTGTATTGGACACTTGATACTCCATGTTTCGTCTGCAACATATGATTTCAAGCAGCACGATCCCATAGCTGAAAATATCGACCTTCACTGATATCGGGTTGTTTTTCTGCCACTCGGGTGCTAAGTAACTGTAACACAAAATATATAGTATATCAATTCCTTGAAACGTTAGATAACAGTAATCTTAGAACTAAGAAACATTTACAGAACCTGTCCCTCATCGATAATGTTGACATAAATGTTGACATAAATGGTCCCTAATTGCACTGTTTGCCTTCACTTTTGGTCTCTCAGGTATGTAACAAATTTTACAGTGGTGTCTAAAGAGTAACTGCGCCACGGCAATGGCCAAAAGTGAAAGTAAATAGTGCAATTAGAACCGATTATGCAAGTAGTATTAAAAAAAAGGGATTAAACCAATGGGATGATTTATGCAATTTACTCTAGAATTCATAGTAGACTTACCCTCTAGTGCCTCTAACCATGGTGAATGTCTTAGTTTGCTCTGGATTAAGTAGTTTGGCCAATCCAAAGTCGGAGATTTTAGCAGTCCAGAAATCATCCATTAAAATATTTTGGGGCTTTATGTCGCAATGAATGATGGGTGTTTCACATTCTTCATGAAGATAAAGGATTCCTCTAGCAACATCTAGCGCGATTTGCACTCTCTCACTCCAGTCTGGAAGCCTTTCTGATTTGAATAGGCGGTCGGCAAGGGTTCCATTGCTCATGTATTCATAAACAAGAAGCCTCTCAGATTTACCTTCCGCACAATAACCGAGCAGCCGGACTAGATTTTTGTGATGGGTTTTCCCAATCACTTGCATTTCAGCTCGGAATTCTTTCTCACCTTCATCCACCACTTTCTCGAGTCTCTTCACTGCTATCGTTTTCTTCCCTTTGAAAAAGGATCCTTTATACACTGTCCCAAATGAGCCTCTTCCTAGCTCTTGTTTGAAACCATTAGTTGCTCTTTTAAGCTCATTGTAAGTGTACGACCGTAGAATGAGGTCCTCAGCCAACCCCAAAGTCCTGCTTTCTAATAATCTCTTGTACTTTAGAAGACGGTATTTGAATATGAAAACTCCAGACAAACTTAGGGAAATGCATGAATAGATGGAAAACCCAATGGATAAAACAAGAATTAGAACCCATGTCTTCTTGCTTGTGGTAACCACCTTCTCCACCTCTTGTGGCGCCTCCGGAGAACTAACATTGCCTTGAAAATCAAGGCTTACAGTGCCCATCTTAAAGAAACCAGTATAAGCTTCCGTATCATCATAAATCCTTTTTACGTACCGCAGTGGGTACTTGTGTTTCTCACAGTAACTATCCTTCCAAAGAGAAGCATCACATTCACAATCCTCCAAACAGGACTTGCTGCAATCCTCTTTGTTGTCAGTTATAGCTCGATAGTATGGATGGTCTTCCCACCTTATCTGTTCTTTAGTAGCCATGTTATAATATGTCACGTTTTCTTTTCCGCTTTTACACCATGCTTTGGTAAAATTTCTCTCGCAGCCCATATATTTCTGATCAGAATCTATAAAATCAGAACCTGGGAGGCAAACACAATAAGCCTGTTCATCGTTCATAGTGCAATAGCTGTTAAACCGACAAAAGTTCTTCACATCACAAGGATAATCAGGCGCTTTCCATACTATGGAAAGCGGGGAGTTACGGTTGTAAGAATATAGCCGAAACATTCCATCATCACCAAGTGTAGCACGATATATGGCCGGATAAGGCTGTTTAGTATAGAGATCCATGATGATTTCAGAATTACTATAATTGATAAGCATTAATCCAGTATTATTGAGGAGCAGGTACTTCTGCGAGGCAGGTACAAACGTATTAGAATCCCAGTACGCATCTACACCCACTTCCTCTGTGTTTACTGGATACATGACAAGATTACCATCCATCTGCATCTTTAAACGAAAACTTCCACTAGAGTAATTGGTTTTAGAGACACTCGAAACCAACTCACTCCCAGCATTCAGTCTCTGGCCTTGTAAAAGGGAGTCTGTAGGATAGTCGAAACTCTGCCACACTACACCCATGCTATCATTGTAGAGTATGAAATTTCCATTTTCAGTCATCACAGCAGAGGAAAAGTTGCCTGCAATGGTCTTACTGACACCACTCTGCTTGGAGACTAGAACTAATTCCCCTTTATGCGTAAGTTCCAGTGTGGCATTTGGTGATACGGGTGGATCATCTCGATGAGCAGTCCACACAACCGTTTTTTCATCTGAAGTCACCAACCAGATTGCTACCACATAGCCAGTGCCTTGTGGGTAAAATCCAAATGCAAACAACTTAGACCCAGAGTACCATGCATCGGGAGATTGTGCTCCAGCAACAAGCGTAGATCCCAGTCTTATTGAGTGATTGAATCCTCCGTCAGCCCTGGTCTGGACGGATGTGAGAAAGAGGAAGACAAGTAGTAATAAAGCCATGATCGGAACATACCACAAAAAATGATTAGTAATTGTGTGTTGCAAGTCAAGTTACATGTGGCTTGTCTCTTAATGGTACCCCATGTTGTGTGAGAAGCTCCCAAACTGAATGGTTGTGGGTTCAAGTCCTGCTTCGAAAATGTGAAATATGTGGTGCATATAATTTGAGATAGTTAGTTCCCGTTCCAAAAGAAGAAAGAAAAAAGGCTATGAAAATGAGATGCTAAAACTGAGAGCAAAGACTTAGACCATTGACTCAATGAGCAGTAGTGCCAAACTGCCAACTACACCATTAATTGAATTTATAATGGAGAATACTAAGTCCTCGCGTAAGTCTTTGCTTTTTTTTTTTTTCCATGTTCGAATGATGCTTAATGATTCAGTAACAGCCATGATCACAAGTGGAACTGCTAGCATGTTGAGCAGTCGCTGGCTAAGGCTATGAGTCATTCATTTAATGAGTCAAAGATAAAACCAGTTAAGGTTCATGAAATTGCCGCATGGGCTTATTAGCCAGAAGATACATAATACTCGAATTCAGAGGTTGAGATCCTAAGCAAACCAAAACGCAAACTCATTACAAGATTTTGTAGCAAAGTAGAATAAGAAATAATATTGTTGATGGGGTTGATGTTATACACTTATACATATCTATACTACATATGAAAGCAAAATGGTCAATGTGGAAAAGTGAAATGTTGAAAATGGTTAAATGTGAGAGAAACTCCAATCTTAACTTCTTAATCTTAACTACATATAATAAGTGTAAAAAGTGAAATGTTCAAAATGGTCAATGTGGAAAAGTGAATTGTTTACATCACACGTTTAACTTTGAATTCTTAGGAATGATTTGCATGGCAACTATTAACAGACGGTTGATTATTAACATCAAAAGCGGGTTGACCTGGTTTAATTTGACCCAACCCGGTGGGTTGACCCGGTTTAATTTGTCCCGTTTTTTTTACCTGAACGGTTCAAACGGTTGAACCGCCGTGTCGAACCGGGTTTTAAAACATTATGTTTAATTCCCAAATCCTCAAACTTTATTTTTTTTTTTCGTTTATAACCCATAAACTTTTTTTATCACTAAAACTATATGCCGTTATAAAATCTCGTTGCTATGCACGGGTACTCGTTTAGTAATACAATAATGGATCTGCAACATATACATTTAAGCATATTACTTATCGCGGTGACAACACTGTAAATTTTAAACATAACTGTAGAAGATAACAATCAAGCTAAATCAAAGAAGGAGTTGGTGATGGGGGGGTCGGTATATCAGTTGTTCCTTCTAACATCAGGATTACATCTTTGATCGAAGGCCTTGCATCTGGATCATCTTGAATGCACAGAAGTCCAATTTTCACCATCTTTTCACACATACAGATATCTTCTACTTCTTCTCCAGTCAGCCTATTTAACTCCTTGTTTACAAAACAATTGTAAACCCAAGTAGACAGGGATATTTTGTCGTCAGACGAGATGTCTATTTCTGTCTCACCGTTGCGACACAAAATTTCCAGCAGCAGAACCCCAAAGCTGTAAATATCCACCTTGGTTGATATTAAGGTATTTTTGTGCCACTCAGGTGCAAGGTAACCTCTGGTTCCCCTAACACCGGTGAGGGTCCCACTCTGATTTGGCCTCAATAGCTTTGATAACCCAAAATCAGAGATTTTAGCAGTCCACAACTCGTCAAATAGAATATTATCAGGGTTTATATTGCAATGTATTATACGAGTTTCACACTCTTCGTGAAGATATAAGATACCTCTTGCAACATCCAGTGCTAATCTGACACGTTCTTTCCATCCTAGATGTGTTTCCGAGTCTAAAAGAAGATCTGCCAGTGAACCATTGCTCATAAACTCATAAACGAGTAACTTTGTAGCTCCATGTATGCAGAATCCAAGTAATCGAACCAAGTTTCGGTGATGAGTTTGTGCGATAGCAGTAATTTCTGCCCGGAATCCTCCTCCTTCAAACATCCTATGCAGTCTCTTCACAGCTACCGCCTTCTTGCCATCAGAAATAAACCCTTTGTAAACTTCCCCTATAGAATTTCTGCTTATCAGTTCCTTAAAACCATCTGTAGCTTTATGAAGCTCGTCAAACGAGAATGATCGTAGAGTAAAATGATCACTAATCAACCCAAAATCAACATTTTCTGATATACTCCTGTACCTATGAACATGCATTCTATAGAAAAAGAAAGTGGAGATTGCCATTACAGTACACAAAATAGCGAGAAAAGCAAGTGCAATGGCTAGAATAGAAACAAGTTTTTTCCTTTCCACTACTACACTTATTTTTTGTGGTGGCGCTGGTAACGGTCTTTGTACGCCTTGGACTTGAAAATTCAGGGAACTAGTTTTAATTAAGAGTGCATATACACCACTTTTTGTATGTGCTGCGTAAATTATCGGAGCTTTAAGCAGTTTGCAAAGACCAGTTGAATACACGGCTACCCAGCAATAGCAATCATCCATGCAAGACTTACTACAAGCTTCCTGGGTAAGTTTCATCACAGAGTAGGGGTGGATTCCCAAGCTCATATTGTCCATGGTAGTAATACTGTAAGAAAGTTTTAACTTTTGACTGCAGGCTTCTTCATCGGTGAAATTCCTGTAACAACCAAGGAACTTCCCATTTGTTGTGTTGTCGAAAAACAAAAAACCAGGAAAGCAATGGCACTCCGGAATAGTGTCATTGCCTGCAGTGCTAGAACAGTAGCTATTAATACCACAAACGCCCTTGACATCACATGGATCCTGTAACGCTGCCCATTCAGTCCTTGTCTCTGTCAAGCTACTAGAAGGAATCGTGAATATGGTGGAATGCAGAACAAAGTTACCATGCGGATTGAGTGTAGCATGGTAGACTACTGTTTCATTTTTATTTAACCGTGAGCTTGAAGATGGATCATATAATGTCTTCCGAGTCCCATCAGACATCGCCAGGTACAGAGAGCCACTACTGTTGTCGAGATTCAATGAATTGACAGAAAATCCAGAGGCCCAATATGAGTCCTCAGGCCACTGGGAACTGTTTTCAGGGTAAGCCACAAGGTTTCCATCAGGCTGTAAATACAGTCCAAAACGCCCACTCGAATGCTGGGAATCTGATACACTAGAGACTAGTTTATTGTCACTATATCCACCTGCTAGTGCTTGCCCTCCTAATAGGGTATCACAAGGGAAATCAAAGCTTTCCCATATGGAACGAGGGTGATCATAGAGTACAAAATTACCAGAATCAAGCATAAAAGCTGAGGTCGCTGAAACTTCCTGATCCGTGATGTTTATTTCCTCACCATAAGTAGTATGCAAAAGTAGCCAACCATCTGCAGTCAGCTCAATACTACTGTTTGAAGAAAGAGGCGGATCATCCCGATTTGCGGTCCAAACAACTGTGATATTCGGTTTGGTTGTCAACCATATTCCAACTGCAAAACCATTGTCTTGTTGGTAAAAACCAAATGCAAAATGCCTCGAAGGTGAGAGCCATGAAGGGTTTGTCTCAGGAGTTAATGAGGAATTTAAGCTGATATTATACGACACTGACTCGTCAATCAGAGACCCATACGTAACTAAAAGGAGGAATGCCCTTACAAAAATAAGTAACATGAAGGCCATATCAGAAAGGCGGGAGTGAGATGTTGTTTATGATGGAGTAGAGCAATAGTCTTAATGGTTAGATACAAGTGAAGTAAATCAAGGCTTCTAATTTCTACCACATAACCCATCACACAAAGAGACAGACCCTACCTAGATAGAAAGAAAACATCTACTGTTCCTCCATCATATCAGTCTCTATAAAGACCGCAGTGGGGAATTACAAGTCAATAGCCAATCAAAAGCATGTCTGCTTCGTGGCCCACCCACCTAAATGCTATGGCTACCACCGTGGGAATCGGGTCAGAAAAATGCATGCCAACTTGCTAGCATTGAATCATGCATATGAAAGTGGTCCCTGCGTAACAAAACTCAAAAAGTCTACCTAATTGTACAATTAATATAAAATTTTCCACAAAAAGTATGTGCTCACTGCCCTATGGGCACTTTCAGTTTTACCCATTAAACAGTGTGTTAGTTGATTGTTTCCAATTATGCCTAGCACTAGTTACCTTTAGGCAGAAGCAATAACAGAAAAATGATAATACGATAGAATGTACAGCCTTTGGCTTAGCATTGTAACATAAACATTAAAACTTAACGGAACCAATTTTATTACAACAGCACGAAAATTGTCTGGTGTATACTAGCAAAAGAATACACATATATGTATGTTCAAAACAGATTCCATATCTATCTATAGAACATAGTAGCTTGTAGATACGTAGAAATTCTTGCAGAAAAAATAGATTACCTGTTCAAGTACATGCGTTCACTTCATATATATACAGCATCATCTTACATCCGTTCCTGTCTTCATTTCCCTCTATGTGGGTTCAACCGTGCTACACTCACATCTTTCCACTCCCTCACCACACAAATGGACTCATGAAATCTACCTATTAAATAATGAAAACAAAAGGGACCTTAATTACTTAAACATTAACAGCAAAAAAAGTAGCACATACCATTTTAATAAAATAAAGACAGGCTTTCAAAAATTATAAAATAAAGACAAAAAGTAGCATTATTACTTTTAAGTCTTGTACCATCATTAGTTAATTCATTTATTCAGATAAAATACTAAGCTCCGCATATTTTCTCGTGGTCAGGCGCTCAGGCAGGCGAGCACATACACCCGTCAGCGTTCCCAGTTATCAATGTTTTGCGAGAATACTAACCTCTAAATAAAAGTATAATCACTGCAAGCAATTGAATGCTAGCGATTGCCTTATAGCTTTATAAATGCAAACATAATTAAACATTCAAACTTATAATGACCTGTTCAAATTATAGCATCTGATGTTACTATTGTTTGTTTGTGTATTAAGCTAGTATAATCACTAGAATTAATATCCCATCCCACAGAGAAATAACAATTGAAGCAAATCAAGCCTTCCAATTATTGCTACATATCCCATCCCACAGACCCTACGAAGATAGACAATATCTACTATTTGTCCGGAAGACCAGGCTTTTTAAGGACAGTGTATTAGGCGTACAAGTCAATTTCAAAGAAAATGATAGATTGTCCTACATTGACTTACATCACACAAACAGAAAACTTATAATTTACAGCCTTTGCACAACATGGCATAGCATCGTAACATACATATATAAACGTAAAACTTAACATGTATAGAACCAATTTGACTAAGCAAAGAACAAAATCGTGTACGATATACTAAAGAAATTGGCGTATACAGCATGTATGGTCAATACAAATAACATATCTATCTATCGAACATAATAACTCGTAGATACAGTAAAATCTTGCAGGAAAAAAAAAAAAAAAAAAAAAAAAAAAAAAAAAAAAAAAAAAAAAAAAAAAAAAAAAAAAAAAAGATTGTGTTCAAGTACCTGTGTTCACTCCTTAAATAACATTATATTGCATTAGGTCCGGTTTTCATTTCCTTTTATATGAATTCAACCTGGCCACACTCACATCTTCACACTCCTCCTACCATACAAACGGACCCTCGAAATCGACCTATTAAATGAATGCAAAAAAACGAGACCTTAATTAACAACAACAACAACAATAATAACAAAAACAGTACCACGTACCATCAGTATGAAATAAAACAAAAAGTAGCACTATTACTTCAAGTCTTTTACCATCAATAGTTACTGAGTTATTCACAAAAATACTAAGAGCACAGGGTATCATGTGATCCGTTAACACGTTATTGGTATGCCACCTCAGTGCCACATCATACCCCTCCCAATAACACACAAATCACTCAAACACCCTCCCTCATAACACACCACTAATATATTATTGGGTCCCATATTACTAAAGTCTTTTGGCACAAGTTTGGCATGTTGGCCGGTATGGTGGCTCACGAATGGCACGAAGAAAATGGACGAATGGCATGTTAAATGTCCCCATACCAAGTGCTCTAAGCTCCACATATTCTCCTTGGGTTGGTAGCATTAGCTTACGTTGAACTTTCAAAAAGCTAATAAGCTCAATTTTCATGGTGTATGAGCTTATCAGCTTGAGCTTAAATATGAACCCAAATAAGTCATAAGCTCAAGCTAAGAAGGTCATAAGCACAAAAAGGTAGAGCTTGTTGACTTTTCAAAAGTTCAACAAGCCCATAAGCCCGACATATAAGTTAATACAAGCACCCCCAAGTTAGTTCGGAGGGTAAGCTCAACATTGCCTTCTACGTAATTTCTTGTGGTCGGGCATGTAAACCGGTCAGCATTAGCATTTTGTGAGAATAGCAGAATACTAGCATCAAGAATATTATTATTACTAAAGTATGATTCACTACAGGCAACTGAATTACCGCCGGACGGATATGGTTATTTATAATTTTTTACGAATATAAGGTTCGTTTGGCAAAATTTAGTGTAGCTTATAAAAATAATCTTCATTGTCAATCTCTGCTCAATCTCCATCTACAACTACATCTTTGTCAAACATGCACAATCTCCATCTACAGCTACATTACGTAACAGTTACTTTTGTCAAACATGCAGTATAATTTGATCACGAATATTATTACTCGTGATTAATATACATAATCTTTTAATATTATATTAAACTCATGATTAATAAATAATAAGGAATCATAAAAGTAACACATTGAGTGATTGGTGTGTAATATGACGAATATATATTATTACTGTTGCTGTTAAAATCAGGTGATATATATAAATGTTAGGTTAAAAATCTGAAATGCAGTTAATTAGAGAATTTGGAGACTAACCGTGTTCCTATGCCCCGCAGACGGTGACTTTTGTACTTTGTAGACTGGTTGGTTACTCATTTGTTTAGAGTCAAACTATTATTAACCGGCTTGATTTAAGGGATTTGGATACAGTAGGCTTGTTTTTCAGGAACTTATTTCTTTCATATTATTTTCCATGTATGATATTATTATGATATGAAGATGCAAAATAAATTTTAAGTTAAAAGGTAGTGATTGGCATGACTAATTGTCATGGCTAATTTTGTGTCTAATGAGGATCTTCATACACTTCGCAAGATTAACAATAAGTTTGAAGAGAGATAAATCATGCAATCTATGTGTCTAAGAATAATTAAATTAAGCGTAATAGTAGTCGTATGACTTACGCATGCAAATCATCTCCCTAAAAATATGTATGCTTTTATCTATTGAATAGTAGTCGTATGACTTACACATGCAAATCATTTCCCTAAAAAATATACGTGTTTTTATCTTTTATGTTGCTTTACACATGCAATGTAATGTACGCCTACAACTATTAAATTAGAAACTCTAATTCTATTTCATAACTTTTAGCTTTTACAAGCTTTCAGCTACCTACAAATCAATTTCTTTCTTCTTTATACATCTTTCACGTTAACGTTTTAGTCAAAAGTCAAAACTCAATACTCAAAAGTGACTATAAATTTGATATATCAGTCAGTTGGGTACATAGTAATGGATCATGTCCAAGGCTTGTCTCAAGCATTCAATGTTATGCTTTGGGCTTAATTTCTTGATCCATGAAAGTGGGCTTTCTATAAAGAAGACTTTTAATTTTCCACAAGTATTTTCTCGATGTCGTAACTCATAAGGTAGGATGTGTAACGGTACAATTTGAATTGCATATCAGCAGTATTTCACATTCGAGAATGAGTGAAGTAAATTGAGTTAGATAGTAGCAGTTTCGACTTAATCTGGAGCCGAACTATACTCTCACTACTTAAACTATTCTTCGCTAAAATTTCATCATTGAATTAAATAAAAGGTTCAACCGGACCATATCGTTATCTAACAAGACAGTACCAAATCGTACTATACAAAATACCAGGTTTTTTATAACCTTGATTAAATTTAATTAGTAGGCCATAGTTTGGGCGAAAAAAAGTCGTATGAGAAAAACCACTATACTGAAGGCTTCGATGACCACCTCATAGGTGTAGATAGTAGGCGATTAGCATATGTGTCTATTTAAGATTTGCAAATCCTTTTTCGTATGGTTTTACCGCTTTACTAATTTGTGCCCACTAGACACATACTAGTGAAGGTTCAAATGAAAAGTTCTTTATATATTTGAAGAGAAAATGTATCTAAACATAGTCGGTGGCGAAGCAAGAAAATTTCAGTGGGGGTCGGGATCTAAAATTTTTTATTGCTTAATGTATAAAAGAAATTTCACAATTAAAATGGGGGGTCGAAACCGAATATACCGAAATTTTTCTACACGAAAACTATATACCCCTTACATCGCAAAAAAAATTTCAGAGGGTCGGGCGCCCTCCCGGCCCCTATGTAGCTGCGCCCCTGAACATAGTAATTTATATCTATAATTAATGGATTAAATGTATTTTTTTTTTTTTGTTATGAAAAGAAAATTACCAAAAAGGGTACAAAAATCCACCATTGATCCATTATATCATCATTTTTAATATCTTTTTTCTCAAAATGGTCATGCTCGACTTCACCCAGTTTTTGACACGTGTCATTCTTTTGTATATTTTTTGTTACAAAACGTACAATTTTTTGGCATGACTTTATATGGTTTAACACCGTTTGTTTTGTCAAATAGAATTAAAATGAGTTTGATTTTTTAAGATCTTTAATCAGAGTAGCTTGGCTATATTGTTTATTGGGAGGTGATATATGTTCGCATTTGTCTTTCGTTTCATCATCTAATACAAAATTAATTTAAATCATTTATTTTTAATTTAAATCATTTATAATTAGTTTAAATCATTTTTAATTTATTTAAATTATTTTTAATTTATTAAAATTTTTAATTTATTTAAAACAATTAAAAAAAAAAAAAAAAAAATTAAATAAAAAAAAAAAAAAAAAAAAAAAAAAAAAAAAAAAAAAAAAAAAAAAACACAAACCTTCTGGCGAGGATGCGTCCTCGTCAAAAGGTCTGATCCAGTTAAAATTTGGTCAACACCCTTTGGAAAGGACATGTCCTCGTCAAAAGGATTGGCAGGAGAGAGAGAGAGAAGGAAAAAAAAAAAAAAAAAAAAAAAAAAAAAAAAAAAAAAAAAAAAATTATAAATTTTTTTTTTACTTTTTTATTTTACAAACTTACTAAACAGGTAAAAATAAACAAGTTTAATAAAAATAACTTATAACAAAACTCAACAATAAGCAATGAATAAGCTTAAAATACAAACAGATAAGCTTTTTGGAATTTTGAAAATGGAAAAGCTTGTAAAAGCTTTTAAACTGAACCAAAAGCTTGAGCAAAGATGCAAACAACTTAAACAAACATAAATAAA
>LBNU01032232.1:23937-45976 GCA_014162995.1 Artemisia annua | reverse complement strand
TTTTTTTTTTTTTTTTTTTTTTTTTTTTTTTTTTTTTAAGTTTCTTTACTTTTCATTTACACCCAATCTTTTATAGTTTTTTTTTTTTTTCTTTTTTCTTTAATTGCTAAAACGAAATCTTTTAATAGTTTAATTAAACTATTTCAATTTTAACTTTTTATTTGCCAACACAGAAAATGAAGCTTTCTTATTAGACCAATTTAATCGTGTCAAAATAACACATATTCAATTTTTTATTTTTATTTATTACATAAAAGGTTTGCACGTTTCAAGTCAAACCAATTTGCTTATTTTTGTTTTGGTTTACTAGGGCAACCTACATGTTTGAGGGTGTTTGGCTAAGCTTATGAATTAAAATTATGCTGATGCTATATAAGTGGTTTATGACTTACGTATCATGAGCTAATTAGTTTTTGCTAAATGTTTGGCTAAGCTTATCATAATTAATAAGGTAAAATGAATGAATGAAAAAAAAATACTGTAATTATTACATACTCCGTAAATGTATAAAAGTCTTTTTACATAATATATTTGTATAAGTCCACCTCTCCTCAAATAAGTCACACAGTTTCAGCTTATTAAAGCCTTTTATATAAGCTCATAAGTCCACTCATATAAGCTTAGCCAAACACCCCCGTCAAGAAATTTTTACAAAAATTTTATCCCATTTTAAGAGGAAAGGAAAATGAATGATAAATATATTCGTTTAAAAACTGATATGCTCCTCTTTTAAAAGATTTTGGCTCTAACAATTAAATGCATAAATATAATTTGAACAAGTTTTTTTTTTTTTTTTTTTTTTTTTTTTTTTTTTTCAGCTCAAGAAAATGACTTATGATAAGATTGTGACACTTGTGAAGATAAATGGTGAAGATAAAAGAAAAAATGTATATGACATGTATCAAATAATGAATTAATTAGGCATGTCTTTACTCGGCTATATCACTACTCTAGTTCTTCTTTCCTTTCATTTCACTCAAAAACATAAAACCCTAACACTTTCTTTACTTTTCTTTTTATTTTTCTTTTGTTATTCTTTTCATTTTCCTCTCATACAACTTGAAAACGGAGTCTAAGATTGAAAATAAACCGAACACAACAAGCACTTAGCCCTTAGTAAAAAAGCTAATACAAACACCCTAAAAATAATAAGTAGTAATAAAAAACAAGTTTCACACTAAACAGACATCAAATGAGTATGTATCGGCGCCAGTGATGTTCGTACCATATTCCTACATGGTAATCTCAATTTTGACATTAGTTAATTCTTAACTGTCATATTATTCGAGAGTCAGTCACATGTATGAACCTAATAGTTGGTTAATCTAATTTTAGTTATCCAATCCTGGAACTTCTAATAATTATAACATGGTATTGTTATAAAGTTTACAAGTTTTAATATGATCACATGCATTTCTATAATAACAATGATCATACTGCTAGTTTTTTTATGATATTTGGTATGTACTACAGTTTTTGTTGTTGTTGAAGTAATCAAGGTCCCATTTGCTTTCATTTGTTTATTAGGTCGTTTTCGTGGGTTCGGTTTGTATGGTGGGAGGAGTGTGAAGAAGCGAGTGTGGCTCAGTTCACTACACATTGAAGGAAACGAAGACGGGAACGCATGGTAAGGTGATGCTTTATACAGAGTGAAAATAGGTATTACTTGAACAATTTGTCTTTTTTATTTTTGGCTAGATTTTCACTGTATCCACATTCTACGTACAAGTTATTTCATAGATAGTTACGGTATCCGTATTGAGCAACATGTTAAATAAGATTTTTATTTTCTTTAGTATACTACATGAACTTTTTGTACGGTCTTATTCATATTTGGTTCCGTTACGTTTCACATTTATGTTACCATGCTAAGCCGTTTCTTATCATGTTTGTGTTTCTGCGTAAGTGTAAGTACTACTATGTTTACTAGAAAATAATTGATTAACACATCGCTTTTGGCTTGGTTTGAGCAATGGTTGCTTGCAATTGGCAGTCTTGATAGTTTGTAGTGAAGTTTCAATGAATAAAAGGTTGATTGGTACCCAAAGTAAGCACAACTTGGTTATAATAGTACAAGTAAAAAGACTTTTTGTCACGTATGGACCACTTTCATGTGCATGAATCTACGTTAGCAAGTTCACATTTTTTCCACAGCTTTCTAGCTTGTTGATAGTAATAGGAGTTGGGTGGGGCTGGGAGGGCTAATGAAGCCGAAGAAAGGGGTCAACAAGTCAATGTAGCACAATCAGTCATTTTTGCTTGGGAATTGGATAGTCATACTGCTCTGTGGTCCTTGTTTGCTGGAGTAAAAGTAGATATTTTCTATCCTGGAAGGGTCCTTGTGAAGGAATATGTAGCGGAAATAGGAGCGCTTAATTTACTATAGTTGCTATTTATTTGGCTACCAGGCAGTCGTTAAGACTAGCCACTCTTCTCTAGCATAAACATCATCACACTCTCACCTTTTTACTATGGCATTGGTGTTACTTATCTTCGTAAGGGTACTCTTCCTTCTAGTCACAGAAGGATCTCTGCATGTTGATGAGTCCATCTCCCATAATATCAGCTTAGGTACCTCATTGACTACAGACACAAACTCTTCATGGCTCTCACCTTCAGGTCTTTTTGCATTTGGTTTCTATCAGCAAGATGATGGGTTTGCGGTTGGCATATGGCTGACAACTAAACCAAATATCACAGTTGTTTGGACTGCAAATCGTGATGACCCGCCCCTCTCTTCAAACAGTACCATTGAGCTCACTGTAGATGGTTGGTTGCTTCTGCACACTGCTCATGGTAAGCAAAACTTGACCACAGATCAGACATATTCGGCAACCTCCGCTTCTATGCTCGATTCTGGTAATTTTGTACTGTATAATCACTCTGATTTCATATGGGAAAGCTTTGATTACCCTTGTGATACCATATTAGGAGGGCAAGAACTTGATGGAGGGCAAACACTAATCTCTAGTGTATCGGCTTCAGATCACTCAAGTGGTCGTTTTGAATTGTATATGCAGGAGGATGGAAACCTTGTGGCTTACCCTCGACACAGTTCCAAGTTGGAAGAGGACGCATACTGGGCCACTGGAACTGATACTGACGGTTATAACTCACTGCATCTCGAAAATCATAAGGGCTTTCTGTATATGTTTGGGTATGGTATGCCTCGAAGGGCATTAAATCAACCTACAAGGTCACAGTCGAGAAAGAATGAGAAAGTACTCTTTCGTGCCACTCTCAATCCGGATGGTAACTTTGTTCTGTATTCCCACATATTCACAACTCCCTCTAGTAAGTTCACAGAGATAAGGACTGAATGGTTGGCGTTACATAACCCCTGTGGTGTCAAAGGCATTTGTGGTGTTAATAGCTACTGTAATGTCATGGCTGGCAATGCTGAGTGTCACTGCTTTCCTGGTTTTTTATTTTCCGACAACACAACAAATGGAAGGTTCCTTGGCTGTTACAGGAACTTCACCGATGAAGAAGCCTGTAGTCAGACAGGGCCAAAGCTTTTATACAATATTACTGCCTTGGAAAATATGGAGTTGGGAGTCTTCCCTTACTCACTGATGAATCTTAGCAAGGAAGCTTGTAGTAAATCTTGCGTGGATGATTGCAATTGCTGGGTAGGACTATATGTGAATGGTAGTTGCCAAAGGTTCAAGGTTCCAATAATATATGCAGTGCATAATAAAAGCACATTAGCTACAATCTTCATCAAAATTAGTATCCCAGATGATCGAGTCAAAGACGCAGAAAAACCAGTATCAGCCTCAACGAACCAGAAACTAACTGTAGAAGTTTATAGGAAAAAGCTTGTATCTATTCTAGGCATAACACTTGCTTTTCTTGCGCTTATGTGTACGGTTATGGCATTTGCTAGTTTCTTTTTCTACAGAGCGCATGCTCATAGATACGGAAGTATATCAGAAAATATTGATTTTGGGTTGATTAGTGATCATATTACTCTACGATCTTTCTCATTCGATGAGCTTCATAAAGCAACAGATGGTTTTATGAATCCAATAAGCAGAAACTCTAGAGGCGAGGTTTACAAAGGGTTTATTGATGATGGAAAGAAGGCGATTGCTGTGAAGAAACTGCATAGGATGTTTGAAGGAGGAGGGGTTCGAGCAGAAATAACTGCTATTGCACAAACTCATCACCGAAATTTGGTTCGCTTAGTTGGTTTCTGCATACATGGAGCTACGAAGCTACTTGTTTATGAGTTTATGAGCAATGGATCACTGGCAGATCTTCTTCTTAACTCGGAAACACAAATCGGATGGAAAGATCGTGTCAGAGTAGCTCTGGATGTGGCGAGGGGTATCTTGTATCTTCACGAAGAGTGTGAAACTCGTATAATACACTGCAATATAAACCCCCAGAATATTCTTTTTGACGAGTCTTGGACTGCTAAGATATCTGATTTTGGGTTATCAAAGCTATTAAGGCCAAATCAGAGTGGAACCCTCACTGATGTTAGGGGAACAAGAGGTTACCTTGCACCTGAGTGGCACAAAAACACCTTAATATCTACCAAGGTGGATATTTACAGTTTTGGGGTTGTACTGTTGGAGATTTTGTGTTGCAGTGGTGAGATGGAAATAGACTTCCCGTCTGATAACAAAATAACTCTTTCTAATTGGGTTTACAATTGTTTTCTGAACAAAGAGTTATATAGGCTGATTGGAGATGAAGAAGTAGATATCAACATGTGTGAAAAGATGGTGAAAATTGGACTTCTGTGCATTCAAGACGATCCAGATGCAAGGCCTTCGATAAAAAATGTTATTCTGATGCTTGAAGGAACAACTGATATACCAATCCCCCCATCACCAACTCCTCCTCCTTTGATATAGCTTGATTGTTATCTTTTAATTACTTATATGATACAGACTGTTGTCAATCAAATAAAGCATATTATCTTATGTAATATATTTTTTATATCAATGATATTTCTTGTTCTACCTAGCAACAAAGTTGTATAATGAGCTTAAATTTTGTTTAGCAATGGAGTGCAAATCTTTAAACTTGAGTTTTATGTATCTTTGGGCTAATAAGCCCGTGCAACAATTATTTGAACTGTGACTAAGTCGATGTTTGACCCGCTAAAAAAATGAGTTCTAACCTTAGCCAGACAGTGTTCAACATGCTTTCATGTCCATTTGTTATTATACGTAAATATGATCTTTCCTCATCCGAAACAGACAAGTCAGAAAAAAGTTAAAAACACAGACTTATAGGATGACTTACGATTCATTGAATACTAGTCTTGCATTAGGATATTGAATACTAGTCTTTCATTAGGATATTGATCAATATATGTGGAATATCTTTTGTGGCCAGTATAGATTCGTTTAATGTCTTTTCATGAATAGAGTCAATGCGCTAAGTCGTTGCTATGCGTTATAGTATCTCTTCTTATTAACTTGCAAAACACAATTTATTAATCATTTCTTTTTGTTGCATATCCTGATAATGGCTTCATTACTAATGATAGCCTATATCTTTCTCCAATTCATCCAGACCAAGGTTGATGGAGGATCCGATCACCCGATAGCAAAGGGATCTACACTTGTTGCTGGTGCACAATCTCCCGATGCATGGTACTCCACATCTAATCTATTTGCATTCGGGTTTTACCCACAAGACACTGCCTATGTCGTTGCAATCTGGTTAGTGATTACTGATGAAAAAACAGTTGTGTGGACTGCTTCTCGAGATGCTCCGCCCGTACCACCAAATGCCACTCTGGAACTTACCCACAAAGGGGAATTGGTTGTAGTCTCTGAACGGAGCGGCGTTCATAATACCATTGCAGCCAATGTTTCCTCTGCTGTGATGAAGGATGATGGAAATTTCATACTCTATAATGATAGCATGGGTGTAGTGTGGCAGAGCTTTGACCATCCTACTGATTCCTTATTACAGCACCAGAGTCTGTATGGTGGGATGGAATTGGTTTCAAGTGTCTCTAATAAGAACTACTCTAGTGGCCGTTTTCGTATTAAGATGCTGATGGAAGGTAATCTTTGTATATTTCCAATAAACACAGCAGATAAAGTTGTAAACTATTATTGGAGCACTGAAATCTATAAACAATATGCCTTAAAGATCTACCTGCACCTAAATGATACCGGATTAATGCTTATCAATGGCAATAATTCAGACACCATCAAGAATTTGTATACTGAACCTCCTTATCCTGTCATATATCGTGCTACACTTGGTGACGATGGAATCTTTCGGCTATATTCTTACAACCATACTAACTCCCCCTCTTCTGTAGTATGGAAAAAACCAGACCGTCCTTGTGATGTGAAAGGCTTCTGCGGATTTAACAGCTATTGCACTATGAACGATGAACAGCCTTATTGTGTTTGCCTCCCAGGTTCTGATTTTATAGACCGTGATCGGGAATATATTGGCTGTGAGAGGAATTTCACAAAAGCATGGTGCAAAAGCGGGAAAGAAAACATGACATATTACAGCATGGTTGCCAAAAAGCAGTTAGGGTGGGGAGACCATCCTTATTACCAGGATACAACTGACAGCAAAGAGGATTGCAGCAAGTCCTGTTTAGAGGATTGTGATTGTGATGCTTCTGTTTTCGATGATGGTTACTGTATGAAACACAAATATCCACTGCGGTATGTAAAGAGAGATTATGATGACACAACATCTACCTGTTTCTTCAAGACGGGCACTATAAGCTTTATTAGTCAAGAAAATGCTACTTCCGCTAAGCCGCCACAGAGGGTGGAGACGGTGGTGACCACAAGTAGGAAAACATGGGTTCTGGTTCTTGTTTTATCCATCGGGTTTTCCATTTATTCATGCATTTCCCTTGGTTTGTCGGGATTTTTCATATTCAAACACCGTCTTCTAAAGTACAAGAGATTGTTGGAAACTAGAACTTTGGGGTTGGCTGAGGACCTCATCTTGCGATCATACACTTATAACGAGCTTAGAAGAGCAACTAGCGGGTTCAAACAAGAGTTAGGAAGAGGCTCATTTGGAACTGTCTATAAAGGGTCATTTTATAAAGGGAAGAAAACGGTTGCAGTGAAGAGACTCGAGAAGGTGGTAGATGAAGGCGAGAAAGAATTCCGAGCTGAAATGCAAGTGATTGGGAAAACCCATCATAGAAATTTAGTCCGTCTGCTCGGTTATTGTGCGGAAGGTAAAACCGAGAGGCTTCTTGTTTATGAATACATGAGTAATGGAACCCTTGCTGACCGCCTATTTAAATCAGATCGGCTTCCAGACTTGAGCGAAAGAGTGCAAATCGCGTTAGATGTTGCAAGAGGAATCCTGTATCTACATGAAGAATGTGAAACACCCATCATTCATTGCGACATAAAGCCCCAAAATATTTTAATGGATGATTTCTGGACTGCTAAAATCTCCGACTTTGGTTTGGCTAAACTTCTAAATCCAGATCAAACCAAAACATTCACAATGGTTCGAGGCACTAGAGGGTAAGGGACTATTATATCTTGAGTAAATGTCATAAATTGTTTACTTGGTTTGATGAAAATAAAGGAAATGGTCCCACGTTCATAGTTTTGAAGAAATGGTCCCTAATTGGAGTAATTGCATTTTGTGTTGAACAGGTACTTAGCACCCGAGTGGCAGAAAAACAACCCGATATCAGTGAAAGTTGATATTTTTAGCTATGGGGTTGTGTTGCTTGAAACCATATGTTGCAGAAGGAACATGGAGTTTCAAGTATCCAATCCAGAAGAAATTGTTCTTTCTACTTGGGTTTACAAGTGCTTTGAAAGTGGACAACTTAATCTGCTTGTTGATCATGAAGAAGCTGAGAACGAGACATTGGAGAGGCTGGTTAAAGTTGGACTTTGGTGTATTCAAGATGAACCTGCTCTTCGTCCGTCAATAAAGTGTGTGTTACTGATGTTAGAAGGGATCACCGACATTGCTACTCCTCCTCGTCCAACTTCCACATGGTAATTCTTGCTTTCTATCCGATAGTGATTGTACTTTATAAAGTAAAACATCTCAAATCATTCAATATTATCACCACATTAGATGTATATAACTAGATGTTGAAAATGGGGTTGGCGAGTTGTGTAATGGGTAAAATTGAGTACTTTTTGGGCATGTCAAAACAGTTCGGGTCCCAATCCACAACTAAGCAAGCACTTATCTATTTATTGTCACTTTTGTTATGCAGACATGCTTAAAAAAACTATGCTACTACAATAACAAATTAAGTAATTCATTTTTTATTTTATTTTTTATTTTTTATTTTTTATTTTTTGGTGAAAAAGATGAACATATATTAAAACAACCACAATAACATCAATAAAGAAAGAAATGGTTGGACATGCCCAAACCATTATACAACTACTATAGACTAAACTACTAAAACAAAGCTGACACATATCGGGTACAACATACAAGATCTCAGACAATACTAGGAGCATACATCTGATGAAACAAAGAAACCACTGATGCAATCCAAGCAGCTCAAAATCCCAATGTTCACCTTAATTCACCCACCATAGCCCCATGACTACATTTCCTGGATAAAGGAACACCATACATCATTCAACCATCATCCACAATGACATATAGGGTCCTTTACCAGGCCTCATCATGAAGGCTATAGCACCCTGACTCTCCAAAGAGGGGCTATGCCCAACTGACTACATTTCCTGGCCATTATCCTCAAACCATACATAGCAGCATCATCCTCACTACATATAGCTCAAAAGATAAGAGAACCAGGCATCATCAGCCAGGGAACACACTCCCTCAGTGAGAAACCAACCTATCCTCCAAGTAATGCAATGCTAGGACCAAGAAGCCCCATCTTGCATAACTCTCTATTCCTAGCGACTTGCATTACCACACCAAGCTCATTTACCCTCCTCATCAATGATCCACATATCAGTCAAAACAAGACACTCTGCTGAATAGCCCAAAGTAGACTCCTCCAAAGGCCAGACTACTTTAAACTACCACCACAGTGCTGTTTTGATGAAATGTGATCAAGATACAAGGCCATCTTGATGAAATGAGCTTAAAAGATCAATGTTAGGTGTTAATAATAATGTGTTAGAGGTTAAAAACCTTTATTTATAAGGCAGATATCATAATACTGTATTAGGTGTTAATAATGAGTATTAGGTGTTAATAATACTGTGTTAGAGGTTTAAATTAAGTTATTCTTAATAAAGCAAATAGAATGTTTTTTTATGCATTTGAAAACACACTTTGGATGACTTGCGAGTCAATTGACGCAAATGACCCATTCGCTTTTAGGCAATTCCTAATCTCCTAAGGCTTAACATGTCAGATTTATTAGAGATAAAACATACGCCAACCCAAGTCTGGCACACTTTTAGGTATATAATTTGAAATTGCCTTCTCTAAATTGGAAACTACGTCAAGTCGTGTATGTCACTTGCTAGCCATTCTTGGGTTAATTGTATTTTTCATAAAAGTCGAGCTTCTATGGTACTTATTTAGGTTGGAGTTCTTTTTTTAAGTATATATTAGTTTGGATTGTTGGTTGCAGAAGTTTCATTCTATCTTCATTTTTGTTACATGGTTTAATCTTGTATACCTTGTGATTGTAGATTGGTGGCAGAAGGCCAAACTATTAAGCTGCATGTTTTGTAGATATGAAAATTGGTGGCATGAAGACCGAAGTTTAAACCTTTTATTGGTAATTTGCTGCTCCAATAGCCAAACCAAATTTCTGCTTAATATAAGGTTAGGAATTTGAATTTCCTAAACTATTAAAAATCATGTTCATTCGAATACATGTATTCTACTAGACTGCTATGACAATATTCATGTATTCTACTATCACATTTGATTATGTAACATGTACTGTCTAGTGTGTATTTTGGCTCATTTCTTATAGTTCAATCGATCATCTGTCATGTGACCAACTAAACTAAAGCACTAAAAGGGCTTGTTTTACAGAAGATGTCATCAACTGTAGAAAATCAATATATTGTAGCACAAACTCTTATTTTCTCAATTCGAGTTTTCGCTAAGGGTAAGGGTAAGGGTTTCATGTTTGGGTTTCAGTTCAAGTTTTGGTTCTTTTGTGGTTGGGCTTTTCCCGTTTCCGTGAAATTAGATTCTACGCTTCTTATATTTGTTGTAATGCCGTGACATCATTGCACCATTCTTAGTTATGCAGATGAGGAGTGCAAAAGTCTGTTTGAACCAATACTGAAATTTCATTTCTAAAATCTTATCTTATCAAGTCACGCCAATCTTATCATACTTTTTCTTTTCCTATCTAAAAACTCTTGAGAACATGTTTATATCCCAGCATTTTTTTTTTCCTTTCCTCTCAAGAAATAGCTCGTGAACTGAGCGTAGTAAGTGTTGATTTAAGGGATTTTTTTTTTTTTTTTTTTTTTTTTTTTTTTTTTTTTAGAATGCGTTTTCAAGTATAGTAAAAGAAAAAAAGGAAATTAAGTGAAAGTTGTAATGGATCATTGTTTTGTGGATGTCCATATAACTAAATAGAGGCCCATGGCCCAATTAGCCATTAGGGTTTTTACCCTAATATTATCTTATATATACCCTTCTTGTATTCTCTACATTATTGTCAATAAAAGAATATTCATTCCTTCAATATTGTTCACAACACGTTATCAGCACGCTATCTATTGCTTTTCTACTTTCGTTTTACTCTGTTATCATGGAGCAAAAGCTTGCAAATCTTTCTATTGTGGCTTTAGACATAAGCGCAAAAAAATTATTTGTCTTAGGCGTTGGAAGCCAAGACATACTTGGATGCACATGGGCTTGTGGATACAATCCACGCAGGAAAAGAAACAACTAATATGCAAAAAGCCCAGGCATTGATGTTCTTAAGACATCACCTTCATGTGGACTTAAAAACTGAGTACCTCACATTGAAAGATCCACTAGCCCTTTGGAATAAGTTGAAGGATCGATATGACCACCAGAAAACGGTTATCTTGCCTAAGGCATGATATGAATGGACTCACTTAAGGCTCCAAGATTTCAAAACAGTGAGTGAATTTAACTCGGCCATGCATCGCATTACCTCCACATTGCTATTATGTGGGGATTCAATTAGTGATGCCGAGATGTTGGAAAAGACTTTTTCCACATTCCATGCTTCGACTATACTATTGCAACAGCTATATCGAGCCAAAGGATTCACTAAATATAGTGACCTAATTTCATGCTTACTTGTGGCCGAAGAAAATAATGAGCTTTTAATGAAAAACCATGATAATCGTCCAACTGATACTGCTCCTTTATCGGATGCGCATGTGACAACTTATCACAATGGAGGTCGTGGTCGTGGTTATGACCGTGGCCGAGGACTTAGATGAGGTTATGGTTCTGGTCGAGGTTATAGTTCTGGTCGAGGTCGTGGTCAAGGGTGTGGCAATGGTAGAGGTAATTATCATGCTGTTAATCATGATGTTCACTTTAAGAACAACAATGGCCAGAAGAAGTGGCAAGATAAAGGAAAGATTAATAAGCATGAAGGAGGAAGAAAAGATAAGGCCTTGGCAGCCAATGATGCATGCTATCGTTGAGGCAGTTTTAATCACTGGGCAAAATTATGTCGTACACCAAAGCATTTGGTGGACCTTTATCAAAAGTCTGTTAAGAATAAATGATGCAAGGTAGAAGCAAATCTTGTGTATGACAATGACACAAATAATGGCTATGATGATCCTAAAGACCTTGCTGATGCCACCCACTTGGAGGTTGGGGATTTCCTAGCAAATGAGTGATTGGAAGTTTGAAGCCATGAATAATTTACTTTTAAATGTTTTGTTTGGGATTTTCTTTAGGTGTTTTATTTGTTTGGGATTTTCTTTGGTTGTCTTCATTATGTTTGGATTCTTATTATTCATGGCTATAAAATATCTTTATTAGACTTTATTTTCTTTAGTTATATGTTTATGTGCAATATTTCTGATATCTATAATACTATAAGATTGAGTCCCAAAATTTAATGTGGAGTCATCAAGATTGCATAGAGTACGACAAGCTAATGCTCAAAATTAAATGCAAAAAATAGAGTTTCTACTCAAGATCAAGTCTCAAAATTTAATGTGAATTATCATTATGTGTGATCATTAATCAGGTATACAAAGAGACATAGAGTTATTAAATTTGGAATGCAAACCATTTGAAGGGTTTTGCCATTAAAACTAAAAAGAATACAAACAAAGTGCAATTACAAAGAGAGTCATCAAGATTCCATAGAGCACAACAAGCTAATGCTCGAAATTAAATGCAAAAAATAGAGTTTCTACTCAAGATCAAGTCCCAAAATTTAATGTGAATTATCATTATGTGTGATCATTAATCAGGTATACAAAGAGACATAGAGTTATTAAATTTGGAATGCAAACCATTTGAAGGGTTTTGCCATTAGAACTAAAAAGAATGCAAACAAAGTGCAATTACAAAGACTAATGATTACCACTCAAATTATATTTATTGTTTAACCTTTTCAACTTCATTGAAGGTTATATACTCCCTTATAAATAGCACAATTGAGAAGGCTCACAATAGATTCTTACACCGCCACTGCCAACATCAACTGTTAAGGAAAACCATCATTGATATTTTCGAAGCAAAGCTTCTTTGTAATATCCGAAACTTTCAAAGAATGAACAAAACAAATTGTTTCATTTCCTTATTTCTTTCGGTAATCAAAACACAAGAACAAGAAACAACACAAAAAACCTACCCTAGACCTCTTTGAGAGATCTTGAAACCGTTCTTGACATGTCAATGAAAGTATTTGTACGTTGGGTTTGAAAGATTCATGTGTGTTCGGTTTTCATGGACTTGAAGCCAAAACTGAAGCATGTACGGGCTGTAGTTTGTTTGTTTGTTTATCTTATAAGATTCGTGGATTGTGGTTATGGTATTTGTGTGAATCGATTATGATTATGTTTGTGTTTTGATTAAACACGAAACGTGTTTGTGATGATCGATTAGCAGCTTCATTGTTTCAGTTTTGAATTAAAATGGATGATGTGATGAGATGAGTTTGGTAGGTGAGACTTGAGAGATAAGGTATCCTTCGAACCTTGGTCTTTGAAAGAGAGAAAAGTAGCAGCAATATGTGTTTGTTTTGTGTTTGTTTGCCGTACGAATGAAAAGAAGAAGGAGAGAAAAACCGTATCATACAAAGGGATTAGAGGAGCGTAATATGCAATTAAGGAAGATAATAATGGCAATTTAATTGGGCTTGATTGTGTTATCAATTTGTATCGGTTATGTGCTTTATTATAGGACCGAAATTTGTGGATTTTTAACTCACATTAATAGTGAGTCATTTTAAAGGCTGAGAAAATATGTACCTAATTTTGAAGGGTTTAGGAGAGTCTTAGATTTTGTAACAATTTTATCTATTGTCATATTACATAGAGTGCTATTTGGTTTAAGTTTTTCTCCTATTTAGGCTATAATGATGCAAGGTCATTGGTGGAGTTTTCTAAATATGTATGCATATTTATGCATTTATCATTGGGTCAATATATCAACAAATGCATACAAATTAAGTCAAAGCTCAAATTATATGCAATAGGACATGATTCTATAGGCATTAGCAAGTGTAGAGAATAAGGAATTAGTGACATTCAACGATAGGTACAATACAATATATGGAACTAGATAAGATTAAGCATACAAATAACTTTAGTGTGCATGTCCAATTATGGTAGTAAACAATAAATAAAAGAAAGTAAATTAATGAGCAAGATGATTATAACCAGAATACAAATAGCATTTTTTTTTATCGGTTTGTGACTAAATTGCATTGCTATCCTTTTTTCATGCTGCAAATAAAGCTTATGGTTGGTTAATTATGTGACCTCACTCATTAAAGATTTCGTATATCCTTTTATATGTTTCTAGAAAATATTAAGTTTCTAAAGTTGTATAACCAGCCATAAGCTATAAGGTTACGGAGTTCTATACACAAGGACGATCAATTGTAAATTTCATTATCGTGTCTCGATCTTCATGGTTCACCAAAAATTATGTCCAAGAATAGCACTACATTTATTGGGCTATACCATCTCCGTCCCAAAATAATTTTTCATATTTTCATTTTGAATAGCCTAAATTAATTGTTCATTTTTCAACCAATAGGAACAGAGCGGATAAATATAATATGTAATTAGTTGAGAGTGATTAGTGAGATTTTTTAAAACTTTGTGCATTTTAAAAGTGGACAACTGGGACAAATGAAGCACTTAATACATCACGGGTTAAGAGTTGACATTTTTAGAAGTATTTACAACTTCTTATCTCATATAGTCATAGCCTCACAGGGGTTGTCACAATATACACAATAGTTATGTTGTAGTTTACGCATGAAATTAAACCATACTGATCCGAAATTCAGTTTTTAGATGCATAATTGGTATGATTAGTATTTTATTGGTATTATGAGTGGTATTTTGGACTATTAATTTTTACGAGCTTGAACCCATTTGTAAATTATAATAACAAATATAAAAAAATTAAGTGTAAGACATAAACAAGAGTTCAATAGATTCTAAACCCATTATAAGTTCATTTTCTAAAACTTAGACTAGAAACATGGAAAAAAAATAAAGAAACATAACAAGAAGAACTAAACTGTAAACTCAATAAAATAGTTGCAAAGGGTCCTAAGACAGCCCAAGTTATATATGACGAAAATTAGTGTCAAACATTACGCTATGAACACTTAGATACATTCGTGTACATCGCACGGGTCTGAATATCATTTTGAGTTTTTGACTCGACCTCAACTAAAAGTGACGAAATAAAGGCACCAATAATTTTCATGTCATGCTAACAAATACAACTTAGAAACTTATTGACCAACAAAATCATCCATGATCAATATGACAATGCATACCATTACTATCTTAAAACATCAAAATAATAAGTAAATAAATATATCAAAACATAAAATTAACCTCACGTGCATCTAAAAGCCAAAATTTATTGAACAATAAATTAACGAAAATTAATGCTCGGCAATACGGTACGAACAATTAGAATGAGCCCGAAACGTTTCAAACAACTAAGTAAACTATACATTGGCATACACTCGCCAATAGACAGAAACATTACAGGAACAACACGTAGATTCAAAGCCTGTGCGTAGCACGACAAAACCAAAACAACATCAAAAAAATTTAAATTTTTATACAACAAAGTAAAAACGTTTCATACAACATACTAAACAATAAATAAGCATACACTTGCCAATACACAGAAAAAAAATACGCGATTAACAATTATATTTTAAGCCTGTGCATAGCACAGGTTCTGCATGTCATTTATAAAATACAACACCACAAAACCAAAACAACATCAAACATTTTTAAATTTTTATACAAGAAAGTTAAAACGGTTCATACAACATACCAAACAATACTTAAGTATACACTCGCCAATATACAGAAAGAATACACGATTAACAATCAGATTCTCAGCCCGTGAGTAGCACGGGTTCTGCCTGCCTCGTTACTAATATAAATTATACACAATTCTTACGCACGGGTTTTGCCTGCCTCGTTACTAATATAAATTATACACAATTCTCACATGATTCGTAGGCCATGATGCACTTTATATGTTTCTTAATATAATGACACTTAGCATATTACTATTATATTATTATACATGTGCATAATGATGTAATAATTACACAAAGTTAGCCTATATATTATACTAGACGAGTACCCGTGCATAGCAACGGGATTTTATAGCGACACATAGTTTATTGATAAAAAAAGTTTATAGGTTATAAACGAAAAACAATAAAAGTTTGAAGATTTGGAAATTTAACATAATGTTTTGAAACCTGGTTCAACCCGGGTGGTTCAACCGGTTGAACGTTCCAAGCAAAAAATGGATCGATTTAAACGGGTCAACTTGCTAGGTTGGGTCGAAAAACGGTCAAATTAAACTGGTTCAACCCCGTCCGGGTTTGAAGTGTCCCGGGTCAACCCGGTTTTTGTTTTAATGATTGTAATTGTAATTGATAGATATGTTTTTAATTGGTTACAAATGTGGAATAAATTTATTGTATCTTTTAAGTAATGGATAACTGTTTTGAAACCGGTTCGACCCGGGAGAGTGGTTCAACCGGTTGAACCGTATCCGGTGAAAAATAGGTCCGAATTTACAATCGGGTCAACCTTTCTAGGTTGGGTCGAAAAATGGGTCAAATTAAACGGGCTCAACCGTTCGGGTTGAAGCGTCCCGGGTCAACCCGGTTTGTGTTTTTAATTGGTTGAATTTAATTTGGTTGTACAACCGGTTGAACCGAAAAACAATAAAGTTTGAAGATTTGAAATTTAACATAATGTTTTGAAACCTGGTTCAACCCGGTGTTCAACCGGTATGAACCGGTTCCAAGCCAAAAAAATGGATCGATTTAAAACCGGGGTCCAACTTGCTAGGTTGGGTCGAAAACGGTTCAAATTAAAAACTGGTTCAACCCGTTCCGGGGTTTGAAGTGTCCCGGGTCAACCCGTTTTTGTTTTAATTGATTGTATTATTTGATAGATATGTTTTTATTGGCTGTACAATGTGGAATAAAATTATTGTTACTTTTAAGTAATGGATAATGTTTGTGAAAAACCCGGTTCGAACTCCGGGTGGTTCAACGGTTTGAACCGTTCCGGTTGAAAAATAGGTCGATTTAAATCGGGTCAACTTTCTAGGTTCGGGTCGAAAAATGGGTCAAATTAAACCGGCTCAACCCGTCGGGGTTTGAAGCGTTCCCGGTCAACCCGGTTTGTATTTTAATTTGGTTGTATTTAATTTGGTTGTACACATACCCGGTGAACCGAAAAACAATAAAGTTTGAAGATTCTGGAAATTTAACATAATGTTTTGAAACCTGGTTCCAACCCGGGTGGTTCAACCGGTTTGAACCTTCCAAGCAAAAAAATGGATCGATTTAAACCCGGGTCCAACTTGCTAGGTTGGGTCGAAAAACGGGGTCAAAATTAAATTTGTTCAACCCGTCCGGGTTTGAAGTTGTCCCGGGTAACACCGGTTTTTTGTTTTAATTGATTGTATTTAATTTGATAGATATGTGTTTTTAATTGGCTGTACAATGTGAATAAATTATTGGTATTTTAAGTAAATGGAAATGTTTGAAAACCCGGTTCGACCCGGGTGGTTAACCACCGGTTGAACCGTTCCGGTTGAAAAATAGTTCGATTTAAATCGGGTCACTTTCCTAGGTGGGTCGAAAATGGGTCAAATTAAACCGGGCTTCAACCCGTCGGTTTGAAGCGTCCCGGGTCAACCCTGGTTTGGTGTTTTAATTGGGTTGTATTTAATTTGGTTGTTACAATTGAATAATCTTGATAAATATTTTAAGTAATGGGGTGTTTTAATAATAATATTAATTACATTCATAATTTCCTTTAATAAGATTTCAACATTTCAACATTTCAACAATATTGAATTTTCACTTTTCCACTTTGACTCTTTTTCCTTTATATGTAGTATAGATATAGATATAGATACTTAAGTCATGACCTTGCACTTTAACGTAGCTCATGTTTGTTTACCGTGTAAAATATATAAAGTAAATAACAACAGAGATGTTGAGCATGAATAAAAAATACGCCCATATTTATATTAACCTTTTTTTTTTTTTCTCCTGATATTGTATTGACACTTTTTTTTTTTTTTTTTTTTTTTTTTTTTTTTTTTTTTTTTTTTTTTTTTTTTTTTTTTTTTTTTTTTTTTTTTTTTTTTTTTTAACGTAGACTATATGTTTATGTGTGTTTGTTTTTATTAACATAGCCCATGATGAGAATATATTTGTTTTATATATTTTTTAAAAAAGGTAGCCCATGGATCGTATAATGATCGATGACGAAGATATATTTCTTGTGGATAGTGCAACTACTCATACGATTCTCAAGAAAGAGAAATATTTTTCGCATATGAATTTACATGAATCAAATGTTAGCACTATATCTGGTAGTGCAAAATTAATTAAAGGCTACGACATAGCGAATGTATTATTACCGGGTGGAACACAATTTAAATTTGATAATGCATTATTTTCCCCCATGTCTCAAAGGAACTTGTTGAGCTTTAAAGATATTCGTAAAAATGGATATCATGTTGAGACAATTAATGAAGGACATGTTGAGTGCCTTCACATTACGAATATGATTTCGGGTAAAAAGCATGTACTAGAGAAGTTACCCGCATTTTCCTTCGGTTTATATTACACTCATATTAGTTCTGTTGAATCAAACGCAGTCATAAACCATCAGTTTATATACCATGCGAATTTTATTGTTTGGCATGACCGGCTGGGACATTCCGGGTCAATGATGATGCGAAAAATCATAGAAAATTCAAAAGGGCATTCTTTGAAGAATCATAAAATCCTACAAAATAAGGATATTACATGTGTTGCTTGCTCACAAGGAAAATTGATTACACGCCCATCATCAACTAAAGTGAAACATGAATCACTTAATTTTTTTGGAAAGGATACAAGGGGATATATGTGGACCAATACATCCACCTTGTGGACCATTTAGATATTTTATGGTTTTGATTGATGCATCGACTAAATGGTCACATGTGTGCTTATTATCAAGTCGCAATCTGGCGTTTGCGCGATTACTTGCACAATTAATAAGATTGAGAGCACATTTTCCAGATTATCCAATTAAGACAATTCGTTTGGACAATGCTGGTGAGTTCACATCTCAAGCATTTAATGATTATTGTATGTCTATTGGAATAAGTGTTGAACATCCCGTAGCTCATGTTCATACACAAAATGGGCTTTCTGAATCGCTTATTAAGAGGATTCAGATGATTGCAAGGCCAATGATTATGAAAGCAAACTTACCAGTTTCTGCTTGAGGCCATGCTATTCTACATGCAGCAACATTGATCCGCATCAGGCCAACAAGTTATCATACTTACTCCCCATTACAGTTGGTTTTTGGTCAGGAACCAAATATTTCCCATCTAAGGATTTTTGGTTGTGCGGTATATGTTCCAATTGCTCCACCACAACGCACAAAGATGGGACCTCAAAGGAGGTTGGGAATATATGTTGGGTATGACTCACCTTCAATAATTAAGTACTTAGAGCCGTCCACGGGGGATCTATTTACAGCTCGATTTGCTGATTGTCATTTTGATGAGTCAATGTTTCCAACATTGGGGGGAGAGATAAGACAGCTGGGAAAAGAAATAAGTTGGAAAGAATTATCATTAAATAATTTTGATCCTCGAACTAAAGAATGTGAATTGGAAGTTCAAAAGATAATTTATTTACAAAGATTAGCAAATCAGTTACCAGACGCATTTACTGACCCAAAGAAAGTGACAAAGTCACATATTCCAGCTGTTAATGCTCCAATAAAAATTAATGTCCAAGAAGGACAGCCTCAAATAGGCAAAGAATCTAATGCACGTTTGAAACATAGTAGACCAGTTGGTTCCAAAGATAAAAATCCTCGAAAGAAAAAGGAGCAAATATTCAAGATGGTATAATCGGGGAAAGAGAAACGCCAGGGTCTCCCAAAGAGACACTAGATATGTCTAGAAAAGTTTGGAATCGAAGTGAAATCGACGTCGATGATACCTTTGCATATAATGTAGCGCTAGAAATAATGGAAGGTGATGAGGATCAAGAACCAAAATCTATGCAGGAATGCAAAAATAGAAATGATTGGCCAAATGGAAAGACGCAATTGAGGCAGAATTAAAATCTCTTGAAAAGAGAAAAGTATTTGGACCAATAGTCCCAACACCTAATGATGTCAAACCTGTTGGATATAAGTGGGTCTTTGTTCGAAAGAGAAATGAGAAAAATGAAATCACAAGGTACATGGCTCGATTGGTTGCACAAGGATTTTCTCAAATGGAATTGATTATGAGGAAACATATTCCCCTGTGGTGGATGCAACAACTCTTCGCTATCTGATTAGTCTGGTAATACAAGAAGGAATTGATATGCGTCTAATGGATGTAGTGACAGCTTATTTGTATGGCTCATTAGATACTGAAATTTCCATGAAACTCCCTGAAGGGTTTAAACTGCCTGAATCATGTAAAATTAGTTCTCGAGAAAAATATGCAATTAAGTTGAATAAATCTCTATATGGGTTAAAACAGTCGGGACGAATGTGGTATAATCGTCTTAGTGAATATTTGTTAAAGGAAGGCTATAAGAATGATTCTGTTTGCCCATGCATTTTTATTAAAAGATCCGGATCTGAATATGTTATAATTGCGGTATATGTTGATGATTTGAATATAATTGGAACTCCTGGTGAACTTCCTAAGGCTATTGAGTGCTTAAAGAGAGAATTTGAAATGAAAGATCTTGGAAAGACAAAATTTTGTCTTGGATTACAAATTGAGCATCTTAAGAATGGAATCCTTGTGCATCAAGAAGCATATATCGAAAAGGTGTTGAAAAGATTTTATATGGATAAATCACATTCACTAAGCACTCCAATGGTTGTTAGGACACTTGATGTTAAAAAGCACCCATTTCGACCTCAAGAAGCTGATGAGGAAATTCTTGGTCCTGAAGTTCCATATTTAAGTGCTATTGGAGGTTTAATGTATCTTGCTGGTCATACACGACCGGATATAGCATTTGCTGTAAATTTATTAGCAAGATATAGCTCTTGTCCTACGAAGAGGCACTGAAATGGAATAAAACAGATATTTCGATATCTCCAAAGTACAAAAGATATGGGGTTATTTTTCACTAACCCATCAAATACAAGTTTAGTTGGTTTTGCAAATGCGGGATATATGTCTGACCCTCACAATGGTCGATCTCAAACTGGATATGTATTTACAGGTGGAGGAACAGCAATTTCATGGCGTTCAGTTAAGCAAACAATCTCAGCAACTTCATCCAACCATGTAGAAATTCTAGCGATACATGAAGCAAGTCGAGAATGTGTGTGGCTTAGAAGTGTGATACAACACATACATAGATCATGAAGTAATTCTTCAGAGAAGGAGGAGCCAACAATTTTGCATGAAGATAATGCAGCTTGTATTGCTCAACTTAAGGAAGGTTATATCAAGGGCGATAGGACGAAGCATATTTTACCAAAATTCTTCTTCACTCATGACTTACAGAAGAATGGTGATATTATTGTTCAACAAGTTCGTTCATGCGACAATTTGGCGGATCTACTTACCAAGGCACTTCCTACCTCAACATTTAAGAAACTAAGTCATAACATTGGGATGCGTCGACTCAAAGAGCTCAAGTGATATAGTCATCAGAGGGAGATAATACACGCTGCACTCTTTTTCCCTTAGTCATGGTTTTGTCCCACTGGGTTTTCCTGACAAGGTTTTTAATGAGGCAGCAATTCCTAAGTGTATTAACAATATGGACATCCAAGAGGGAGTGTTATGGATTATTGTTTTGTGGATGTCCATATAACTAAATAGAGGCCCATGGCCTAATTAGCCATTAGGGTTTTTACCCTAATATTATCTTATATATACCCTTCTTGTATTCTCTACATTATTATCAATAAAAGAATATTCATTTCTTCAATATTGTTCACAACAAAAGTGATATTAAAGCGATTTGGATACAGGGCATCACATGCATAAAGGATCCGTTAGCTCATTTTTGGGCTAATAAACTTATTTCACCAGGCTTGTTTTTCAAGAACTTTTTTTTCATATTATTTTCCATCTATGATATTTATATGATATGAAGATAAGGGTGTTCATGGTTCGGGTAATAAACCGAATAAACCAAAAACCGAACCGAATCAAACCGAAAAAAACCGAACCGAAGTTGTCAAAACTGAACCGAACCGAACTAAAAATTCGGTTTTCGGTTTGGATATGGTTTTGGCTAACCGAACCGAAAACCGAACTTTTATAAATATATATATATTTTTTATATATCTATATTATTATTATTATATATATATATATATATATATATATATATATATATATATATATATATATATATATATAT
>LBNU01032232.1:3117-23796 GCA_014162995.1 Artemisia annua | reverse complement strand
TTTTTTTTTTGCCAAAAATCTATATAATTAAATTTAAGAAAAAATATAAATGTTGTAATTCAAGTACCAAATTCCGTTTTCGGTTTTGACCCATAACCGAACCGAACTTCGGTTCGGTTCTCGGTTCGGTTCGGTCACAAATATTTTCAGTTCTGTTCGGTTTTCGGTTATGACCCAAAATTTTATTTTAACCGAACAACCCGAACCGAATAAACCGATTAACGAAGAACCGAACCGATGAACACCCTTATATGAAGATGCAAAATAAACTTTAAGTTAAAAGGTAGCTACAAGAAATATATATGTTCTTCCATTACATGAACCGTGCTTATTTTTTATATTAAAAATAATTTACTCGTATATGTCAATTTGTTTTATATTCGAAACCGAACCGGTTTAAAAATCAGTTTCGGTTTTCATTGACTAGTCAAGAACCGGTTTCGGATAAAACCGGCTGCGGTTCGGTTTCAATCCGGTTTGAGGGAAGAAAATCTTTAACCGGTAATAACCGGTTTTAAACTGGTCTAAACCGGTTTTTCGTAAACGGGTTCCACAAACCGGTTTTTGTGAAATTGTACAATTTATTTGGGTGGGAAGAAAGTTGGGCAAAAAAAAGGTGGGAGTAGTAAATGAAATTGTACAATTTTTTTGGGTAGTAAATGATGTTAAGTCTTGACCAAACTCCATGGCTTCTTTTTTTTCATTTCTGGTTTTGCTGGTCAGAGAAAGTAGGAACAAGGAAGGTAGTAGTAACTAGTAAATGAAAGTTGGAACTTGGAAAGTGGTGAACAAAAAGATAAAATCCTTGCTCAAAAAAAAAAAGATAAAATCCAATGGACAACTGATTTATCTATATTATTATTTTAACATCCATGCAAAAGGACACGTAATTTAATTTCCTCATTCAAATTGTATCTATATATAGTTCAATACTATACATTTAGTAATTACGATGTATATGTGTGATATGATAATCTGTTCATTTATTTTCTTTCGTTTTTGCCCCCCACAACCTAATTTCCTGGCTCCGTCCTGTTAATAAAACATTAAACATATTTAAATATCAAATTGTTTTTTGAATACAAAAACAGAAATACAGAATACATAAAAAGAATACATCGTCTTCTTGGATACATAAAAGGAATACATAAATAACGTCTTGAATTAATCGTCTTGGTTGTCGTAGCGTATTTCGTCTTCGTCAAGAGGTTGGGACATACCAAACGCTATTTCTTCCGCGTGTATAGCTTCTTCAACCCATTCCAAGTCGCCTTCGAGGGGTGATATATGTTGAATCATTTCCATGCTATCGAGGTGGTCTTTCAAACAAATGCTAGTTTCCACCGCCAACGGAGTGAGTTTTTATCTTCTAGGTGATATAACCCTCCGAGAACCGAAAAGGCGGATTCCGATACTACCGTACTTGCTTGGACCGTTAGTAGGTCACGGGCCATGGCGGCTAAAACCGGAAATTGGATTTCCCGTTCTTTCCACCAAGTCAAAATATCCTACAGTCATCAGCGAAAACCTTTAAAATTAGAAACTCTAATTCTATTTCACAACTTTTAGCTCTTACAAGCTTTGAGCTACCTATAAATCAATTTCTTCCTTCTTTATAGGTACATCTTTCACGTTAACGTTTTAGACTTTTAGTCAAAAGTCAAAACTCAAAACTCAAAAGTGCCAATAAATGTGAAATATCAGTCCGTTGGGTACGGAGTAATGGATCATGTCCAAGGCTTGTAGCAAGCATTGATATGTTATGCTCTGGGCTTTCTTTCTTGACCCATGAAAGTGGGCTTTCAAACTTTTAAATTTTCATAAGTATTTGCGTCATTTATTTCTTGTTTTCATAAGTAGGATGTGTAACGGTACAATTTAAATTGCATTTCAGCAGTACTCCACACTCGAGAATGAGTGAAGAAATTGAGCTAGATAGTAGCAGTTTCGACTTAATCTGGAGCCGAACTATACTCTCACTACTTATTCAAACTATATCTTCTTTAAAATGTCATCATCGTTATCTAACCAGACCATTCAATTATTTATTAGTCATTTGTTCAATGGCCTTATAAAGAGTTAAATGTTTCATTGTTCTAGCATATTTTTTTTCTCTCGGAAAGCTACAGTTGAATTAGTTGTCGGTGTCACACTTAACTCGTCTTCTTCAATTTTTTTGACCAATTATTAAAATGAGGTGAGATCTATGCAAAACAAATATCATTTAAAAAACAAATAAGCTAATCTCAACCATCCATCCATCTTTCATCTAATGGCTAAGATCAAATAAAAAAATAACAAAGGGAGGGCAAAATTGGCATTTTAGCTCATTTAATATAAACACCCGCTTTCCACATTTTTTTAAAAAACAACATATCTTGCAAACGGTAAATCTTCAAGCTACGAAAAATATATCATCACGACGAGAAAAAAATTATCTTTCTATAGATATGCATTGTTATATACTTTCGACGAATTTTTTTCAAAATTCCGCCCAGAAAAATCCCACGGGATTCGTAAAAAATCCATGGGATTCGTAAAAAATCCCATGGGATTCGTAAAAGGACGATTTTTTTTTCAAAATTTCCGTCCAGAAAAATCCCACGGGATTCATAAAAATCCCATGGGATTCGTAAAAAGACGAATTTTTTTTTCAAAATTTTCATCCAGAAAAATCCCACGGGATTCGTAAAGAAATCCCGCATGATTCGTAAAAAGATGATTTTTTTTTTTTTCAAAATTTCCGTCCAGAAAAATCCCATGGGATTCGTAAAAAGACGAATTTTTTTTTCTTCAAAATTTCCGTCCAGAAAATCCCACGGGATTCGTAAAAAGACGATAAATCACAAAGGATTCAGTATGAATCCCATGGGATTCTTGGTGAATCCCATGGGATTCTGTATGAATCCCATGAGATTCTTTGGTGCATCCTAAACCATTTTTTTATAAATATGACACACTAATTTATATTTAAACCAAAAGTAAACCAAACCATTTTTTTTTAGAAAGACAACAATTTTATAAAACCATAAAAGACAATAAAAGGAGGATAGGACCCTAGAGATCAAAATAAACATACAAAGAGAACCTAAACTGAACCAAACGAAACCTATTAACCTGCTTAGATGTCCCATGGAGTAACATAAAATACAGTACCAAACAAAAACAAAAGAAAAACTCTAGAACCAATCCCATCAAAACATATGATGACCCACAACAAATATAATCTTCCATGTAGCCACAAGCACTAAACAAACACTATTATTAATTTGCCGCTTGCATATCTTTTCCTTTTTTCACCCATCAGTTGTCATTTCAAACTAAACTCACAAACCAATTAAACCATGAACACGAAAGATATCCCAGACCCAATGAGATTTGAGCATCAAGAACCTTTTTAGTATTTGACTTGCTTCAACCGATATATATGCTACAAACATCACTTGAAATATACTAAAAGAAAAAAAATATTTATTACATCAGCAATTAAACTAACCGCCATTGCAGATACATCGGTACCAAAAAAAATTATTAATCACTGGACATGGAGCCCAACTTTGTATTCTTCCTTATAAAGAACAAAACCCCACTTACTACATCTTGGTTCCAGGTGATGAAAGGTCACTAACAACTTGCTAAAATGAACCACCTACCTTCTTTTGCAACAATGACAACCGCTTTTCGAAACAGATCCAGATCTATTAATATCGGTGTTACATCTTTTCCGGTGAGTCGACGGCAACGGCGGTTTTCTCGACGATTGAAGTATTTCGACCATCGCCAACACTCTCCAACTCAACAACAACTCGCCAGTTTTGGGGCACCGATTTCTTCCTCGCTCCTCCGCCGGAACAATTGCAACAATCGCCGGAAAACTTTGTTGGTGAGAGAAAATGAGTGTGTGTGTGAGAGATTAAGAAATAAAATGAAATGAGTAAATGAGGGTTGTATCTGAGTATCCGACCATGTGTTAGTATTTAGTGATATTACAAACATGCCCCTCCCTAGTTAGTTGTATTAAAATGACAAATAAACTGTACCGTTAGATTTAAAGGGAATGGATGGTTGAGATCAACCGATTTGTTCTTTAGAAAAATCTTGTTCCGTATTGAACTTTTCTCTTATTAAAATAAAATGTTAAAACAATTTCATGTGGTCACGAGGATAGTTACGCTTCTGTTGAAGCATATTTCTGTCAGGTAGATCTTGACGGCTCTCACGTGCCTTCTGTCTTTGTCCTGAGCTTGAAAGTATACTACAAACATGAAAGAAGCCCCGGGGACCACCCTCCGACAATCAATTCAGTATCTCATATGTAGAGGATTTATTATAATGTGTTGTGGTGTATTGTGTGTGTTGTTCTAGATGAGATATCATAACTGATTAGGCTCAAAACCAACAGGCAATTGTCACACAAGCTGGCCACTTGTGAATGGCCAACCGTAACAAAGATAACCTGGAAGTCTAGAGCACAATGCAATGAAATCCTGAGGAGTATAGTGTTTCCCCGGGTCGTTAAAGTCCCAACGAGGCTGAAATTGTGTTTTGGAAAACGTTTATGGGAAGAAGTGATTTAGGAACAGTAACCAGAATAAAGATTTGGATTGATTATTACACTACTGATTGCTTGGAATTGAAAATGAGAATTCACAATAAACAGATATGACAAATATCTAACACAAAATGCAAATAAGCAAGGTACGAGGACTAAAATTGCCAATTTCCAAATTACAGGGACTAAAATTGACAAGTTCCAAACTTTGGGGTGAAAAATGAAAATTTTGAAACTTTTAATATTAAAGAAAATTGAAATCTAAAAAGAAAATATTTTAATAATATTATACTAATTTAATATTAACTATTTAATATAAACTATTTTAATTTAATTAAAAACTATTTATATTAAACCTAACAATATTTTAATTACAATCTTAACTTAGAAAATTACAAAATTATTTTCTAAAAACCTAAAATGCCTTAAAATACTTATAAAAATTAAAAATAAATATTTTTGTCTTTTTGTGGATTTTTTATAAATTAAAAACTTAATTAATATTTAAAACCTAAATAAACTATTTAAAAGAGAAAATTTAGAAAATGGAAATGGAAAATTATAAAATTAATTTTTACAGATTCTAATTAATATGAAAAAGCTAGAAAAATTATAAAAATAAAAATCAGATTAAAATTTAACAACTATTCTAATTTCTTTTTGGTTTTTCCAATTAAACTATTTTAATTAATATTAAATCTAGAAATTATAATATGAACAGTAAAAATTCTAGAAAAATTACTAAAAATACTAAATATTATGTAGAATCTAGGAAAAATATAAAAACTTGCTACTGTTTAACAAATTTATACAGAACTAATTAATTTAACAGTTTTAATTAATTACTAAATTAACTAATATTAAATCTAATAAATACTTAACAGAAAAACAAAATTCTAAGAAAATTACTACAAATACTTAATGTGACAAACTAATTTTAAAATTATAAAAACAGATTATTATTAAGCTAAATTTAAAAAGAGAAAATGAAAATTAAAAATATTAAATAGAAACTATCACTTTTATTAAAAAGTGATTATTTTTGAAATTTTCTTTTTGGAACCTTATTCTTACACTGAAAATGAACAAATTGTGAAAAACACCTTTTTTCAACTTAAAAATAAGCAATTTGGACACTTATTCCTTGACAGCTGACTTTGATTGACTAGGAGGAGAAATGGCTTGAATGACCAAGTGTGGCGTCCACAATGGATATTTTGGGTGCAAATAAGTGAGATGGACTGATTGATGCCAAAACAACAAACAAATACACTGATAGCAAAAGCAAACCAAATAAGCACTTTGAGAACTATGTTTGTGCACAGAAATGGGACCAAAGTTCAGCCTTTGTGGGGCCCACAAGCTTGCTCAAGGGTCAAAAACAAAAGTTGATCCAAAAGCTGGCTAGGGAGGGCTTTCTAAAGCAACAAGAATCAGACAAATGATCAAGTAATGAGAAGATGTGCCAAGAGAAAACCGGTTTTTTTTGTTTCGTTGCTGTCAACGACTTTTGCAGCCCGAAAAAGGGTGATGTTACCCTTGTAAAAAAAATCTAAAAATTAAATAAAAATACCACTAAGTAAAACATATACAAGAGTACATTTTCCCAGAAATTTTATCAGATTTGGTTTGAAAATTGAAGAAATGAAAATTCAAAAAACCAACCAGTGTTGGGCGAAAAACAGCCCTCAAAGATAAGCACTAATAAGCAGTTTAGCTAGCTAACAAAAATTATAAAAAATACTATAGCAAGACAAGCAGCCAAATTCTAATATCCAAAAGCACAAAGCATGAAACTCAATATTAAATCCTACATGAAATTCCAAAGTTTATTCAAAAACTTTTTTCTGAAAATTTTTGATTTTTGATCTTTTGTTGACTTTTATGAACTTTAATCTGATCCTAATGACTAAAGATGATGTATTAAGCTAAAATGAAACTAAATTAAGCAAAAACAACTACTTACGAAACAGTTTGCATGATTATGGATCCTAAAGTGCTAACAGTGTATGCAAATGAGAGTGGAAATGAGATTTTTGACTTTTTTGCATATGACCTCTGGATTTTATGGCTAATTAGACTTATTTAAACCTAATATGAACTAAGTAAACCAAAAGCAACAATAAAAACAAGCCTGAATACCTAGAACACAGTTATTCCAAACACCCCTATATGAACCTGATTTTATGTGTTTCAATGATCTAATGATTTAAAGGCTAAACTATTGATGCAGAGTTAACATATAAGCTGTATGGAACCTGAATAAGCTAGATTTATGCAAGAAATACCACTATACTAGATTATACCAATTATGAAAATGTGACAGTGTTTATCCTGAAATGATGCAATATGAAATCCAACTGATGCAATGATACAAATAAGCAACAAACAAGCTCAACTACACTAGATAAGTACAAAGACACAGGAAAGCAATAGAGATAAGCAGTGTTTAAGCAATGCTACAGTACTTTGCAAAAAAAAATGGAAAATAGCTTACAAAGGGTCCAAGCTCAAAACATAGGCACCCAGGCACTCAAACCACAATCCTATGCTTCCCATGAAGCTCTACAACCATGAGAATCCAAAATCAACCAAATTCCTTGCTTCAATCTCCATACAAACTGATTTTTGATTTATTTTCGATTTTCTTGTGATTTTTGAGTATTATTTAGTATTTTGAATAAAGACTACTTTTAATACTTTAGACCTTATAAAAGGTTATCAATGACTTAATTTTAGCTTAAAGCACCATTAAACAACAGCTTGTGACAACATTAGAGCTAAGTGAGATTTTAAGTTGAAAATGCCAAATACTGAATCAAACTGAGAAAACTGAAATTGAGATTAAATTAAGTTTACATTACACTTAAAAGACTGAATTCAATTCTTGTAGACTAAAAAGTTCAACTGGAAAGTAAAATTACATTCATACGTTATCTAAAAACTATATTACAACTACTGTTAACTACCACAACTAACTAACACCATTCTCTTTCTTCTTTCTTCACTTTTATAGACTTAGGCAGTTTTCTCTTTCATTCCCACTTCCTTTTGAGCCGTTGGATGGCTTGGAATCAATCCTAGCCTTCAATTCCATTTTGGCGGGAAAATAGTACAAGCCAATTTGGGTCTGTTCTGAGCAATTGGGGGGTGGTGGAAGTGATGGGGGAGCAGAGATAATGAGGTGATTGGCAAGTGGTGGGCAAGTGGGGGGTGGTGATACCAGGTGGTTTTGGTGTTCTGTGGTATGAGAGAAAGGAGAGGGAAAGGGTGGGTTTGACCTGATGGTTGACCCTGGTTTTTATTAAAACGGAAATTGGGCTGGTGGGAGTGTTGGGCCAAGGGAAGGGGTAAGGGTAGTGGGTTTATTAAAAAGGGTGGGCTAGGTAAGTGTAAATGGGTTGAGTAATTTACAAATAAGGGTCCATTTGGTTTATAAATAAGTACAAGGACCATAAATGTAAATCTGAAAATTCAAGGGTAGGTTTTGCCAACTGTTCCAAAGTTATCCAAGGGTAATAATTGCCAAGTTTGAATTTCCAAAGGACCTCATTTGATATTTTCCATTTTTGGAACTTTCAAGGACCAATTATGTCAAATCTGAAACTGTAAGGACCAAACTTGTAATTTCTTCAAATCTTTCACCCAGGGACTGAACTTAGCAATTTATGAACTCCAAGGACCAATGTTGACTTTTCTTCAAAATTAATTGCTCAGGGGCCATTTCTGCCAATTTTGAAAGTACAGGGACCAAAATTGTAAGTTTATGAAATTTTCCACCAAAGGACTAATTATGATAACTTGTGATTTCAAAAGGACCTTTGGTGACTTTTCTTACAAAATAAATGCTCAGGGACTGATTTTGTCAATTTGTGAAAGTTGGGGGACTGAAACAGCCAATTATGCAAACTTTGGTTGTTTTTCATTTGTTTTTAAACATTTTGCATCTGAAACATATAAAACACACTTTTGGAATATTTTCACTATTTTGATGCATTATTGGGTGTTTTTGGATGTTTTGGCAGTTCATATAAGACAAAAATGATGAGTATTTACACACTCATCAATAACGTAAAATGAGATAGAGATAGTGATATATATAGAGAAAGAAAGAGGTAGGTGCCAAATTGGTGCCTCGATACCTGAATAGTCTTGGGAAGGAACACGCCGAGCTACTCCTAGTCTAGGTACTAGGTGTCAGGTCACGTGGGAGACACAATCTTGTAATATCTGGATTAGGTGGCGTAGTCTGGTTCTTGCATCGGATTGTTGGGTAAAAGGATGTACCTGTAAAGAAGGGGTGTATACCTTTAAGGTCCTTCGGCACATTCCCCTCGGAAAAGGGTAGCATCTGCCTTCCGGTAGTTTCCTTCGGACTGATAAAGATTCTTTAGTCCGGCACGTGTCGTTCGGACACATACGCCAACATGTACCCCTAGTATTGTAGTATCGGTTGAAGGCCGATGGTGCAATACTTAAATAATATCGTTATGCCTTTCGGCACACGTCATTCGGGCACATACACCAACATGTCCCTCCAGTATTGTAGTATCGGTTGAAGACCGATGATGCAATTCTTAAATAATACCGTTATGCCTTTCGGCACACGACGTTCAGACACATACACCAACATGTCCCCCCAGTATTGTAGTATCGGTTGAAGACCGATGGTGCAATACTTCAATAATATCTTTATGCCTTTCGGTACATGTCGTTCAGACACATACACCAACATGTCCCCCCAGTATTGCATTATTAGTAAAAAGACTAATGATGTAATACTTAAAGAATACCTTTATGGCCTTTCAACATATCATTCGGACAAGCCTTTCGTCCAGTGAGCATTTTAGAGTGGTTTACCAAGTGGCCTATAACCTAGTGTTCGCTAAGGCGAGTCAGGTCTATTAGACCATATACGCCATCATGTCCTCCCTGTATAGTATTGTTGACATAGTCAATGATGCTATACTTAAACTTTATCTTGTTTTTATATATACACTTTCATAATTCTTCCCGAATGGCTGTGGATCACCAGCTAGGTGCATTGTTGGCTGGAGGCCGAAAGCCATTCATGTCTTTCCATTATACCTTTGTTTTCTGCACAAATAAAACATAACTTCTCTACAATAATCATTATTTTTTGCAAAGTGCCGTTACATATAATTTATTTTTTAATCACAAACGTATACCAAAAACTTGTTTTTTATTGCCGCTGCTACTCACATATCTCCGGAGGTATAAGTTTATATGTTTGATTTTAGTTTTGATCATAAACGTACAATAAATGCTTGTTTTTTTTATTACCATTGCTATTTACATAGCTTCGGAAGTACAAGCTTATATGATTGAGACGCTTACTTTTATATTAGTTTTTGGCGTATAGATATTGACTACGCGGAGTCACATAATAATTTATCTATCTGAAAATACAGCCATCTAGAGTAGACATCGACATACAGGCAGCTTTTAGTTTGTCTACGGAGTATATTGTCGTTCAGTGAATAACACCTGGGCCTTATGAAATGACTTCTGAAACGGTTTAGCCGCTCGAGCATCCGAAGTGTTTTATTCACTCGAGCATCCAAGATGTATTGGGCATCCAAAATAGTTTTGACCGCTCGAGCATCCGAAGTGATTTATTCACTCGAGCATCCAAGATGTATTGGGAATCCGAAATGGTTTTGACCACTCGAGCATCCGAAGTGATTTACTCACTCGAGCATCCAAGATGTGTTGGTCATCCGAAACGGTTTTGACCGCTCGAGCATCCGAAGTGATTTATTCACTCGAGCATCCAAATATGTCTTGGGCATCCGAAACGGTTTTGATCGCTCGAGAATCCGAAGTCATTTATTCACTCAGGCATTTATGTGATTTCCGATGGGGGCTAGCCACCGGAGAGATCACATAAGGTGTTCTGTTTAGTCTTGTAATTTTTACGCATGTTAAACCTCGCATCGTTATTCCTGCACAATAAGACATGAACCGTAACATAACCGATGAGGGTATCATACCACTATTGTTCCCCCAGATAGACGGAGCTAATGTTTATTAGTATCGTTGAACTTAAATAAAATAAAGTATTAGATAACATAATAAACGATTAATAACAATTGTTACCCATGGGTGTTAAATATCAAACATGTGGTGTTTATCGCCCTCATTGACCACACTTTGATTTTCGCTAAATCATCACCTTATGCTTGCCAGTCCTGTAGAATAAAACTTGAAAGCTTTTTTGCTTTCTCCCGTTATATATGACAAACAAAATATTTCACTTGTACCAATAAATAAATGGGTCAAAATGGGAGCGTAACAAAACCGATGGAAGTGTCATACCACTATACTCCCCCCAGTTCGACGATATTAAATCTTTTTAGTATCGTTGAAGTCAAATACCACAAAACGCTAAATACATAATCAACAAATAACAACCAAGGGTTTCATGGATGTTAAACATACTATGCTTTCTCGTACTTGATAGTCGGGATGCCAACTATCAAAAATTAAACACTATGTCCAAATACTTAGTTAATTTTTTATTTGTTATTTTGTAACAGTGCATAACAGCGGCTCCGGGCATTATTTTTATTGATTTCTATACAACCGAAGGCTCTTAAGTAACACGTCGGCACCAAAGATGAGAGATCGATAGTTGATTAGTAAGTTCTGAATGTTGTTGCTCCGAGACTGTGTTACATATGACGACAAGAAAATTATTGACTTGTCGTCTTGGTTTTCAAAAGAAGTTAAGTTTGAGTGACATTAAGATTTCGCCATATTTAATTAGTTCATACATATATGCACGACCCCTATATAATTTGTGCTAGCAAACTAGAGATGAATACATAGATTATATATATTCTTAGAACTATCCAAAACAAGTGCAATACCCGTGCGTTGCGCGGGTACCCTTTTTTATGACTGTATAAGTTAGGAAGAGTTTAAATTTGTTCCCTAACATCATCTTTATTGTACAGTTATTTGAAATCTTATATTTTTTCAAATACTTCGAATCCTTCCCGCCCAATCATATTTTGAAAAGCAATGAGTTCATTAGTTTTTAGCGTTGAATACCATCCAATTATTCGAAATTTCGATAATCACGTGTTTCACTTCAACATTTTTCAAATTGGGTCAAGTTTTAGGCTTTTAGCAAATGAAGAGCAAAATTGTTTGTTACTTATAAACATATTAGACTTTCTCATAAAGATGCATTTGTAAAACATAACTTTAACAAAGATATATAATTTCGTATAAGCTCGTTAGATGAAATGGTATTCTTATTTCTTTTTAAAGCATAATATGTGTTTCTTTTGTAACTTCATAGATTTTCTAGTAAAAAAGTTTGGATGCACTTTTGTTCAGTAATACGGAGTACCATCTTTTTTTCTAGAGACCATGAGAGAACCTATAAACCTGTCATCATGTTTCTTACATTTTATCATGAAATTATATGTTTTATTCAAATCAAATGAAGATACATTTGGTAAAATTGTACAAAGAGATTATACAACAATATAAAAAAGTAAATAAAAACTATAGGCATGCCTATCCTATGCATGAATTGAAATAACTTATAAGGAATGTGAAACAAATGCTTGTATAGTTATATGAGAGAAACTCTTGAAAATACGTCAAGTATTTATAAAGTTGGTGACAAACGATTGCCATTCGTTACTACCTTTGTATTAATGAGCTTGTTACAGGCGGAAGAGAGCGTAATATGTGCACACAATTACCTGATGGTTTGTCATTTGATTTGTACGTAAAGAGAGAAAATTCACTGTTCTAAAAGGCGCGTCAAGGCGCCGCCAGCGTCGCCAAGGCGCGAGGCGTGGCCTCGGCGCCACGAAATGGACCAAGGCGTGAGGTCGAGGCGTCGTGTGAAAAAGCGTGGAATAAGGCGCGAAAAGGCGTGCAAAGGCGCGCCTTTTTAGTAAGGCGTGGCGCCATTTTTAGAAGCATTTAGGGGATTTATGGATTTGGGATTGAATTTCAATTATTTGGGTTATTTCTTTCTTGGGCCTCGTAATTTCAAAACTTAATTCCTACTTGGGCCTCGTATTTGGGCCTGGCTATTTGGGATTTGGGCTTTAGTACTTGAAATTGCTCTTATAAAATGATATAAAATTATAAATACATAAATTTATAAATATTTTGTTGCCGCCTTAAGAAACGCCAAGGCTTCGCAAAGGCGCGTAAGGCTTGAGGTGTGGCTGTGCCGCCACGCCACGCCTCACGCCTTTTAGAACATTGAGAGAAATTGACATTTGATAATATTTGGTTGTATTTTGTAGCTAATGAGTGAAAGTGACCACTCATTATAGATTATATTAAACCAAGACACAAACGGTGTCGTTTTAGTACCGTTTTCCCGCCAAAATATAGAGGCCATTTCTTAGCCTATTTTCGTGGCCTAGCCCGCTGCATTTAGCCCTGCTCCATTTTACTATATCATTTGTGTCCGCACAAACCTTGAACATTCCACAAATCTCTGCTACTCTTGATGATGATCAAAGGATGTGGCCGGATTCATTAGTTCATATCAAAAATCAGATCATTGGTTGTATAAGAAATATCTCCATCTGGGTACCTTCAACTATATCTTCCTTTATTCATGAACGGTTTGTTTTTTTAGCCTTACCTTCATCTTTTCTAAATTTTTGGATTTATTGGTTTTTGTCACTTTTAATGATATAGGTTTTCTTTGATTTTTAAAATTTAAGTTCAGAAATAAGAAAAGGAAAAAAAAATGATATATGGATTTGTATTGATTTATCTGATATGGGTTTTCGTTGGGTTTTATCCTAATTTTTGCAGGCCTATCACATGAATGGCAGAGCGAAGTTAAGAAAGAAATGAAGAAAGAGGCCGTGACTTTTTGGAAGAGAGGTAAGTGACTACAAGTTTTTTGGGTTGCAAATGGTGAGACCCTCTATGTTTTTTTCCTTTATGATGCAATAATTGTTTTCCACTTTTTTTAAAATAATTTTGTAAAAAAGCATTAGGTTGTTTGGAAAATTAGGGGTTTATAAAAGTTAACAGTGGGGTTATTTGATTTTTCAGGTTATTGAATACATTGAGTTTCTTCAACATAAGTTACAAGATTCTTTAACAATAACAACTTTATGTTTTCTCCATTTGTAGGTGGCTATTATATTGCATAAATCATACTGAAAGTGAATTAGATCAAACATGAAGTGAAATTTTTAGTCAAAACACTGAAAACCTATTTTTCCCAGTTGTTACAGGTTCACAAGTAAATAAACAAATGTAAATATTTAAGATCAATTCTGTCTTTTTTGCTTTAAAACGTATTGGTTGTCGTCTTTATGTAATGCAACTAATTAATGTAGTTTGGTGATATTTTTTAGGCTATTGACACGGGAACGCTGCTTACACACCTTTTTTTTTATTTGCTTCCGGCTGATAAGATGGCGGGTATTACTATGTATCTCAGCATATGCTATTACTGCCGAGATGTGAGCATAAAATTTATGGCTTACCCAAAAGAGGTATGAAACTTTTGATAAGTAAGATTATGACATTTATTACGTTTATGGGTATGTTATATTCGACGTTTCAGGGTATGTTAGGTTATGAATTATTATGTATATGGATATACTGATTGCGGTATACGGCTAATAGCTTAACCTACACTAACTGTTAACAAATCGCTATTGTAATAGGCATTAACAGAAACCCACAAAACATTGGTACATGAATAGCGGGTGTGCGTATTCTGTGGGTCAAGGTAGGTTGAATTATTAGTATATTCGCATTATGGATATGTTGCGTACAGTATAGAGCTAATAGTTTAGGCTATACTAATTCTTAACAATTTGTTGTTGTAACAGGCATTAAAAGACACCCACGAAAAAGCGGCAACAGCTCATACATGATTTGTGGCCGTGCGTGTATTACGGATCAAGGTTTGCTCAACTGCTGGTACATTCGCATTCTTGGATTTGCATCGAGACTATGTTGCAGATGAGGTAAGATACATTTATTGGAAAGAACAAACATATCATATTCCGTTTATTTACTCGACGTCGAACCATATTAATACTTCTTTTCATTGATATACAGACGCCAATTATCAGTTATATAAATGTGCTTGCTGTACTCCAAGGACGCATCATTGACGCAAAATAGGTCAAGTCGCATCCTTCTAAGAGTCTCAAAGTTAGATGAAAATGCGTGTCCTTAATACTGATTCATACTTAGATCGTCTGCTCATATTCTTACTTTTATTTTAATAGGAATACCTGATTCAACAGGAACCAAAACGTGAGCTTATAGAAAGAAAGACAGGAGGCGACTATGGGAAAACTGTTGTTGTTTGTGCACATACACCANGAGGTATTCGTTATCCCTAAAATTGGTTTGGATCTGCTTTTATGTTTCATGGATTGTTTCAATTTTTCTTTTACTTATTGCTTCTAACTTATAATGTGTGGTCGATTGCGGAAAACAAAAATATACTTGGGCAAGTTGTTATCGGTAATGACCACATTTGACCAATTGTATATTTCTATTTCGGTTAGAATACAGTTGAATTAATTGGTACCTATGTAACCGCTTTGTTACATTGTCGTTACCTTTTTTTTTCGGGCCTGTTTAACCTGTTTAGGGTTTCTAATTTATTTACTTTTATCTTTTTCGTAAATATGAAGGACCGCTTTTGGACTATATGTATTTGGGTGACACCGACCTGGTTACTCGCCATCATGGTGCATTCTTTTGGTATGAAGAGAGGCAAACAACTTATTCTAGAAGTACGGGTACCCCCAAACAACCGTCAAACGGTCACTCTTTTGGTGTCACACATTCTATTCAGACAATAGTTTCAATATAAATAATTATGCCGAAGTTCTTAGCTAGGTTTGTTCGCTAGCCAAGGTTAGGGTTCTCTAGGTGAAGCTCAGAATTTAGGCCAGTTTCTGGGAAAAGAGGTGACCGTTATTTAAGCTAAATTGAACTTACATTAATTAGCAAGTCAATTCTTACTTTCAAACTGCTTCACATGATCTTACAAATCTTCCGGGTGCAGGTCAGATGATCGAAAATTGCTGAGGGAACAACTAAGTGATAAGCATATAGTGCTACACCCATTCGAACCGTGTTTGCTGTTCTTTTACATCATTTGATTCATGAACAGGTTGTGCTCAAAGACAGCAAAGAAGCTGATAAATTCAGAGGGTACATGAGATGCTACGGGCAGATATGGTGACTTTCAGGATCTTCAAGTTTGATGTCGTTTGGGAATGGTATGTGTTTTTTTAACGTAATTGACACAATTCTAGATCATCTTCTGGAATCATATAACTGTCGCAGCACAAGCCTATTTACACCTATAAAATTAAATGCTTGGCCCCTCTCAAATTCTCTCTAGTCATACGTGAAAATATATTGACTAAGGGCATGTTTGGTAAGGGGTTATAAGGGGTGAGAAATTGTAAAGATAATGAATAAAGGTGCTTTGTAGAGTATAAAATGACCCAATACCCAATAGTGGGTAATGGGTCATAAATTGAGAGGAATGCTTTTCTTTCCCTTTCACTTTCCCAACCATTATTATTGCATTTTTTTTTCTTTCCCGAGTTTGAACCAAGCGCACCCTTAATATTAAATGAATTTAGTTATATGAAAGTTCTTTCAGTCTTTTTATCATCTTCATCAACCTATTTGTTTTTGTGGAAAACTAGAAGGGGGGTTAAATAGTTTACCGCTTTTTAAGTTAATTATCTTTTAAAACTTTCGTATAATCAAAGATATAATCTAAGATATACTTTTCAAACAATCAAAGATGTAAGCAAGGATACTATCAAAGATATGATCTAAAAGATAATAAGTAGCAAGTAAGAATAAAGAAAGAAACGATCAAACCATGACACGAGTATTTATCGTGGTTCGGCTACAAGGAACTCTACTTTCCCTGTCCTACGTCCACGCCCCGAGTATCCAACTCGAGAGTTTAAAGCACTAGTCAACAAACTCCTTTCCCGGTGGAGAAACCTTTACACTCGTCGCTTACACGTTTATCCGGTACAAAGCTAAATACCGAGTTCTAGTTCAAGGTAGAACCAACCTATCGTCGCCTAATTCCTTTTACCGACACTAAGCTAGATGTCGAGTTCTTTACCAAGGGTACAACCACTCCCGTTAGTTCTTTTACAAGGGTACAACAACTCCCGTCACACTATGTATTTTAAGGCCTAAAATACTAACCGATCACTTCTACACAAGATACAAATTAAGTATAAACTACCAAAGTCTATACATAACAAAGCTAACAAGTCTTGCAACTTATGATTTGAAACTTGTAACTTCTTGGATGAACTTGTGAACTCCTTTGCTACATAAGAGAATCACACAAGTCAAATGTTACTGAGTTAGATGAGAGGATATGTGAAATATATGTCCTAAAGTGATGAGAGATTTCTTGCAAGTAGTTTGGTATTTATACACAAACAAGCATCAGCTCTGGCGGAAACGGCGGCACCCTCAAAAGGGTTCCGCCCGTGTAACTCCAGGGTTCCGCCAGAACTGACACTACAAAACTTGCACACAAAGTTGTAATAAATCTCTCCAAGACAAACAAGGTCACATCAACTTATTTCATGCATTGACTCAATGTGGAATGCTTCCAAACATGTGTAAGAACCAAAGATGGTCAAACACATAAACTTTCCATAAATGCATATTGATGAGATGTGACACTACAAAACTTGCACACAAAGTTGTAATAAATCTCTCCAAGACAAACAAGGTCACAGCAACTTATTTCATGCATTGACTCAATGTGGAATGCTTCCAAAAATGTGTAAGAACCAAAGATGGTCAAACACATAAACTTTCCAAAAATGCATATTGATGAGATGTGACACTTTCTTTTTAAAAAAGTAAAAACTTATGTTATGTTTAAAAAGAAATGTAAAGTCTAGTTTATACAAGACTTAAAACTAATTACTTATAAGCTAAAGTTTGTACTTTGTCACTAACAAAACATAGCAAAGATCGTAAAATATAAATAACGTTTTTAGGCGATATTTGTATTAACAATCTCCCCCTTTTTGTTGATGACAAAATGTAAACTTTATTTATAAGTAAGTCACTATGTTTAGTGTTAAGTCTTATAAAGTTTAAAACTTGTTTTATGAAAATAATAAATAGAAGTGAAAAAGTTAGAGATGAAAACAAGTTAAACTTCTCCCCCTTTTTGTCGAAACAAAAAGAGGAGTAGCATAGCGGAACTTATGCACGTGCTCCCCCTTGGACAATACTCCCCCTAAATGGAGTGCCAAGTTAGGAGTCATGGATTTTGAGCCTACAAAGAAAGAATTAGTTGCAATTCTCATGCTCCTCCTTGAATATTACTCCCCTAACTCGGAGTTTCAAGGAAGAAGTCATGGATTGTGAACCTACAAAAGAAAGGTTAGTTGCCACACAAGACAAGTATAGAACATGTTGTGAAGCGTAATGATGCAACACTTATACTCCCCCTTGAATATTACTCCCCTTAATCGGAGTATCAAGAAAGGGAAACATGAGTAATTATCCTACAAAAGAAAGTTAGTGTTGAAAACACAAGATATACATGTTACAATAACAAGGTATAGTGCAATCACACTACTACAATGGTCAACAAACAAAGCATATCTCATAGTAGAATGAAATTCATTTCACGTAAAATTTGACTTTAGAAAGTCAAAGACAAGAAATGATGTAATTAATCATCCTATTTCTGAAAGTGGAAGACACAAGAAAAAGAAACAAAAGAAAGGATAAAATCCTACATCTTTAAAAGGAAACCATCACTTTCCTTAATGAGAAACATTTTCCTAAAACAAGGGTAAGGTTGTTTGGAGGAGGAAAACGTGTGTTGGAGGATGTAGCGGGTTTTATTTTGATTTTGTTGGAAGAGAAATTCTCTTGGTTTGTTGGTTTGTGGTTTTGGTTGTAGACTCTAGACTTGAGGTGGTTGACATAAGGATTCTAGACAGTCCAAAATGTGGTTTAAGATAAACCTCATTTCATAGGTTAGCTCCCGGATTTCCGTTTGACATCTTTCGGTAATGTGAGCCGTTCTTTCACAATGACCGCAATCATGTCGGGGTGGTGGAAATGGGATTTCATTTGTTGGTGGTGGAGCATTTGTGCTTGATGGAGCTAGGGTGGATGGTTGAGAGGTGTTTTTGTTTCCTATACTTGTTGAATCAAAGTTTAGGGAAGACTCTTGTGGTGGTTGTTGTTGTTGTTGGATATAATGGCGGAAGCTTGCTTCTCCATCAAGAGGATCATGAATGAATTTGTAAACGGGATGAAACACAAAAGATTGTGGGTATGTATGACCTTGATCTTGTGGAAAGATTGAGGGTCTAGCATAGCGGTAAGCTAAACCTTCTATCAAGGATGGGTGATGAGGTCCATCCTCCAATGACTTATTTGGTTGAAATCTAGGTAGTTGAGGTGTTTCATCTTGGGTACGTGTGTCAAAAAGTGACAAAGATGGAGGGTTTGATGATTTTGGTGTAAGGTTTTCTAAAGTTTCCAAATAGGGTAATGGTGATGTTGGTGGTGTTTGGAAAAGTTCCATTGGTGATTGAGGTGATGGAGTTTTTGATGGTTGAGTTTGTTGAAAAGGAGATGTTGAATCACTTGGTTGTGAAGTGTGTATGTTTGCATGCCCATGTTCGGGAGAAAATGGTGGATTATCAAGATTGAGCAAATCTTGAAAGGTGGTTATGTTGGTGTTGCAAGGTGTTGGTGTAGTGAGGTTGAAATAATCTTGGATGGGTGCGGAAATATCAAATGATGAGTCACTTGAAGATGATGAGCTTGATTTGGTAGTTTTGTTTAAGCAACAAGGTTTTACACTAATCCTAGTGTGTTTTCTTGATGTTTCGGATGAGGTGTTGGACTTAGTCATCTCAATTCTTTTGGCTAGTTTGAGTTTTGAGATTGAGTGAAGTAATGGTTTTGGTGTGAGTTTTGGGTTTGTTCAAAGGTGATCAAATTTATAGGAAAGACATGTCATGAAATGAGTGTTTGGATTTGATGTTCCACCATACAAAAATGGAGGTTTGTAATGATTTGGAAGATTACCAAGAGCTTGTCAAATCATTAGAAGTCAATCCAATGGAGTTGGGTTGAGTGAAAGATCATCATAAGCACTCAATGCTATGAGTTCATGGCAGATGTTTTGGTTTGAAATGTTGTAATGGTTTGAAGGATCCTTTTTTAGGGTTTCTTGCATTAGTTGGTTTTTGAATTTGAATTTTGGCGGGAAGTGGCTTCTTAATTGTTCTAATGGGTGAAAATGGTTCTAATGTGTTTGATGGAGTGTTAGGAAGGTAGTTTCTCACTAAAGGAAAGGATTTAGTATTTTATGAATTGTGAAATTTTGAAAGGTAAAACTAATTTTCTGCAGTGCACTGGCGGAACCTTCGGGTTACACAGGCGGAACCCTTCTGAGGGTTCCGTGTGTTCCGTTGGGCCAAAATCTGGGTTACCTAGAAATTGCACTGGCGGAACCCATTTGAGGGTACCGCCAGTTCCGCCAGGCCTGTAAAACAAGGCAGTCCACTATTTTGACCCGCAAGACGATTTTCAAATTTTCCGAAAACTCCTAAAAATGAAAATATAATGTATAGCGTGTTAGGAAATACAAAAAATAGACATCAAAACACTCATCTTATTGGACTTTGACCGGGGGCTAGCGAATATTTCTATACTTAGTAAGAATAACATAAGCATGAAAATTCAATAAGATCACATATCCTCATTCATCACAAGTAATGAGACATACAAATAGTCAAATAAGCGTAATAGTGCATAAAAGCAAATAACATGAGAGCTTAACAAGAAACACATAGTTTAACGTCTACAACGTTCTAAAAATTAAATAGTGCCAAACGCTCCTTAAGCTTCATCACACAAGCTATCCAACTCCTTAAGCGTGCATGGGTTCGGTGCTTTACAATTTCTTTATTTAAATGTTTAAATAAAGACATTGTATACCATCCTACTTAAGAATTTCTGATTTAACACTCATACTAGTCAGCAAAGAAATCCACACACGGATTGTTCGGGGATACGGAAAGGGTATGTCACACACATCT
>LBNU01032230.1:0-17418 GCA_014162995.1 Artemisia annua | reverse complement strand
CTTTTAATTCTGAAAATGAGTTACAAGGCTTTAAAAGTGGAAACTTAAACTTGAATTAGAACAGATTTTAATAACTGAGAAACTGAAATACTTGCATTAATTTAAAAAGAGATTACAATTTATGACTAATTAACTTAAATTACACTACATTTAACTACTATAAGCTCTCTCCACCACTGCCTCTTCTTCTTTCTTTATATATGACTTTTAGGGTACCTTGAAGTCTTCAGAGACTTTCCCATCACATCTTGGACCGTTGGATTGGCTCAAATGATCCTGCGTTCAAAATTACTTTTTGCGGCCAAAAGTCTCCACACACTTCTGATAACTTGTAGCAAATTGGGATCATTAAATACAATTTGGAGGGTTGTGGTGAGCTGGGGGGACAAGGCATGGTGAAGGTGAGGTGGAGGTGAGGGGTTTTGCAGGAAAACACGTGGGGAAGGAGAAGGTGGGATGACCTGGTGTTTGACTGGGGTAGATTATAAGCCAGGGGGTGGGGGATTGGGCTGGTGAAATGGTTGGGCCAGGTTTTAATCAAATGGAATTGGGCTTGTGGTGATTTTGGGTTGTAAGGATAATTGGGATCCCTTTGGTTTATGTAAATAACAAGGACTAATTTTGTAATTTCACCAAAATTGAGGGGGTGAAACTGTAAATTCTCCAAAGTGCTTACAAGGACCAATTTTGCCATTTCTGAATAACCCAAGGACCATTGATATAGTTTTTCCATTTTAAAATACCCAAGGATCATTTTTGACAATCTTTGAAAGTTCAGGGACTGATTTTGACAATTTTGCAATTTTGCTTAGTTTTTCGTTTGTTTTCAATCTTTTGCACCTGAAACGCTTAAAAACATATTCCAATGATATTTTTAACATTATTTGGCCGTTTTCAGGTGCTTTTGGTTGTTTTGGTTTGGAAAATGGAAGAAAAGATATGTGTAAAAAGGCACATATCACCTTCATTAAAAACACTTGAACTAGTAGCATTCACATTTAATTCATCTAAATATCTATCTACTGATTCGTCTTCAAAAGTGACGAATTGTTCATGTGTATTTTCAGGATCAATATGGTTATCTTTGGCTTGACAATTTCTTTGATGAAAATTTAGAAGATTTTTTCAAATATCATTTGCCGTTTGACATAAAAGTATTCTTTCATATTCAATTCTCGGCAAGGTTTTATAAATCATTATTTTGGCTTCAATATTTTTACAAAACTTTCTTTTGAAATAGTCACTTTGATTTTCAAAACTTATTTCCGTTGGTTGATAATCACCAATTAAAATGACATGGCAAAGATCTTGATCTATTGATTTCACATAACTTTCAAATCTATTTTTCCATTCAATAAAATTACTATTTTCGAAATATGGTGATTCGTTCAAAGAACGCCCTCTAGAAATCTTTCAGACTCCATAGATCGATTCAAGTTTTAAAGTACAATATACTCTAAAGATCTTGATAACCTGGCTCTGATACAAATTATAGAAACTAGAAGAGAGGGGGTTGAATAGTTTCACAGTCTATAATTACGTCTTAAAATATTTTAGTTCTTTTGTTCCTTTTTGAAAAACCGATTGATTCTAAGTTATGTGATATCAATGAACACTACTTGAATAAGTAAAGTAAGTAAAGTCAAGAGATAAGGAAAGAACACAACCAGACAAAGGCGCAGAGATTCATAGTGGTTCGGCACCAAGCTCAATCTTCGTCCTACTCCACTCACCGAGTACCACACTCGAGAGTTCACAATCACTATGTCAGCACACTCCCTTCAGGCGGAGCAAACCGTACACAAGCTTACACCAAGTTTAACGACACTAAGCAGAATGTCGAATCCTAATCTTAGCTATAACCAATCTACACAAAGGCCCATCTGGCCACACGAATAAGCACTCTTGTCCACTTAGATTGACACACGATCCAAGTCTTCGCACGGACGATCACCCCATCCAATTCTTCACATGAGCGATCACCCCATTCACTTGAATCTTCACCCGATCCATGTCTTCATACACGGACTTCACTAAGTCCTAATCTTCACATAAGGACTTCACTAAGTTCTAGTCTTCACACAATGACACACAAACTAACACAAAGTCCTAATCTAGATACAACACTTCACTAACTTACACCTTTGTCCGGATATACCTTAACACATTCTATCACAACTCACACACAAGTCGGATTTACAATCTTACAATATGTACACATGAGAGAATTGGAGAAAAAGAGAATCGTAACACTTTTTATGTTTGTGTATGGACTCAATTAACACTTCGATTCTTGACGACTTTGAGTGTTTTTCTCTTGCACTTTGATATAGAGGATGACAGAATCACTTATAAACAAATATCGACATGTTATTGTGATCAATGAAGGAAGAAAGAAAGCACAGAAAGTTTCCGTGCTAAGAGGGTTAGTTTTTCTAAGAAAACAGTTCAGTATTTATAGCCACCAAGAGGAGGCGGGGACGGTCCCTTAATGTTGGACGGTTCCATATATATAAAGGACCGTCTGCCCATTTACGGGACCATCCTGACATACGCTCCTATTTTTGTCCCGACGTGGTGAAAGTTTATCTGGTGAAAAACTTATCTGTTTTAGGCGGGAAATATAGCTGTTAGAAGTTTTGAATTTCAAGTTATTTTCTTAATAAAACATTTCTTTAAAATTACAAAAATACTTTTGTAAAAACATTTTGTCACATAAAAATGTGAGATTTAGGGAAAAATAAATTCTTTGATCACTTTACTAATGTGGGTATTGTGTTTGTTCGTACCTGAAGTGATGTTGTAATTGATACATTGTCGAAACGATTTTTCTCGAATAAAAACTTATTAAACTTAGTTTTACATAATGTTTTTTTATATTTTGTGATTATCAAAATATATAGAGACCGAATAATGCAAATAACGTTTTATTTGTGTTAACACACATATCTTGTTGAATGGGAAGTGGCCATTCAACATCTTTAATCTACAACACTTGGAGCATCTTGATCTGTATGGAAACCACCATAGTGGCATGTGGCCAAAAGTTAATACCATCATCTGTCTCAAGTCGTTGGATCTTAATTTCAGTTTTCTTTCAGGAGAGATACCCAAATCAATCGTACATCTAAAGTTTTGACCTACTTAAGTATTTTCAAGTGTGGTTTGGTTGGATCTCTTCCAAAAACCATAGCAAAGCTCCATCACCTTAAACATATTGATTTAGCTTATAAAAACTTGAATGGAACAATGCCTTTTAGATTGTTTTCACTACCATCATTAAAAATAGTTAATCTTCATTTTAAAAAGTTCACTACAGGGTTACCACCTTGATGACATCAAATAAGTACATTATATTGTCATCATTTGTCCTATATAATTAACTTGTTTTATTATATTATATATATGATAATCGATACTTAATTGTTTACTTTAGTAATTTTCAGGTAAAAACAAGCAATTGGTGAAACTTGGCGATTTTGGACGAAATATGGAGCAAAATAATCAAGATGGAAAAGTCTACTGAAATCCAGAAGATACGCCGCATCATTCAAGATAGATGCGCCATACTATCATACTTAGATGAATTCGAAGACCATTGCCTGACTTTGAAGAATGCGCTGCATCTTATTATATCATGCGCCGCATATGAAACTTTGGTCAACGAAGAAGATCCAAATCTATTCTACTCCAGATACGCCGCATTACATTATCAACATGCGCCGTATCTATATCAAGACTTCACCAAATACAATTCAAGATACTGAAGGACATGCGCCGCATAAAGATTCAAGTTACGCCGCATCTAAAGACGGTGTACGAATACTTCAGAATATATTAATCTTGGACCCCACGCGAAGTTAAGTACATGCGCCGCATCTACTTATTCGATGCGCCGCATCGAACCCTCAGATAGAACCTATAAATACCCCAAGAGTCAGACGAATTATGTGTGCATGAAAACCCTAAAGAGACGAATTCAGACGACTTGGCAACACAAGACACAACACATGAGAAGATCTTAGAGCAGTAAGATGGTCTTGCATGTATTTAATTCATTAAGTAGTTTTGTTTTATCTGTAATAGTAAGCTTTAATTCATCAGGATTAATAAGCTTGTGGCCACCATACTGCTCCCCTTAAAATTGCTTTCCTATCAATTAAAATTTATATGTTGATGTTTTTGGTGACTTGTATATGTGCATTAATAACCTCTGTGTCTAGCTGAGTTTTGCTTGGGCTGCCATACCCCCTCCTCGCCTACTTATCTAGTGTCTAAAAAGTGGGATAGGCATAAGTGATCATTAAGAGTTTACTCGCCTATATTTATGATCCAACGAGACAGATTAGATTACGATACACAACATATAAAACTAGCAATAAAAAAAGTGACAAGCTACTTAACAATCAGGACAGACCTTTTATCTGTATCTATTATCTATTTGTGTACGTGTTTGCCATTCGCTGATTCGTTCCCATTAGTTTATTTTACTGTTTAATTACCAAATCGTGCTAGTCTCTCAGACTAAACCCCCTGCGTTAGATTAGATTGTAAAACTAACCTTAGGATATTAAAGTACTGATAGACAAACTAGGAATTATGTTCCACTCTTAGTGATCGACACTCTGTTTACCACTTTATACATATTGATCGGATACAATGTCCGTTAGTGTGTGTGTTATAGGATAAGTCGGCTAAATATAAATGTAAAACTTAAAATAGGCAAATCACCCTATACTACACCGTGACACGCTGCACACATCAAATTTTTGGCGCCGCTGCCGGGGAGTGAATTTTTAATACCTGTTTATCTGTTAGCATTTTAATTAGGTTTTCTTACTTGGTAGATTTTTAGGTTTTTAGTTTTTTTTTGCTAACTTTGTTGTGTATTAGTTATATTGCATTTATTGTATAATTTGCATATTTGCTGTTTTTTGTCTGTTTGTTTTTCTTTGTTTTAGTAGTTTTTTTAGCTTTTTTTTTATTTTTACTGCATAACTGCTGTCGCTATATTCTGCTGATACAAACGATACGGCGCATCTGTTTTTTAATGCGGCGTATGGCGTTTTAATTTTATATACAACGCATTTAATAATTCGAGTACGGCACATCTATCCCTAGATCCGACGTATTCTGTTTTTAATCAGAAATTTTTTAAACCCTAACCGACATACGACGCATCTGTTTCTCAGATGCGACGCATTTAATTATTTTATTAAAAACATTTTTCGAATTAATTAAATAGAAGCGACGCATCGATTTCTATCGATACGGCGCATCTTAATCTAAATCAAAAATCTTGTATTTTGAAACTTAACGAAGATACGACGCATTAGCATCTGCTGATACGGCGCATCTAATTTTTATAAAATTGATTTTTGATAATTTAAATGTACGGCGCATTTGATTTATTAAGTGCGGCGTATTGATTTTCTGAATAAAATTCTGATTTATTTTTAACGTAATAAGATACGGCACATTCTATTCTTAGATACGGCGCATCGTCTGGAGATATCAGCAACTTTTATTTTTTATATTCCGTTTTCGTTGTTAATTTTCTGATATTTTACTTTCTTGAACATACTCTAGTTATGCTTTTGTGATTATTTCAGGAAGTGCATGACCAGAAGCTCGACTAAGAACTTAATTGAACCTTTTGAAGATCCTGAACGAGCCTTTCATTCACTTAGAAGGCTTTTCAACACAATAAGCTCTGATCTCTCAAGTTCTCTAGAGCTTGATTATTTTTCTGAACAGGAAGAAGAGGAAGTAATAGAAACAAAGACGGAACCAACAATTGAGGAGTACATGAACAAGACCTAAGCGGACTATGGTTCGGGAGTTGCTAGGCCTAAGTTCAATGATCAGGTCAAATTTGAGTTAAAGGGTCAATTTCTCAAGGAACTAAGAGATAATGCTTTCATTGGATCAGAACGCCAAGATGCTAATGAAAACGTGGAGAAGATCCTTGAAATTGCTGATTTATTTACTACTGAGAAAGTTACTATTGACCAACTTATGCTTCGTGTCTTCCCAATCTCTCTTACAGGTGCTGCTAACAGGTGGCTAAAGAATGAACCAGCTGGTTCTATTGAAAAGTGGGATGACTTGAAGAGCAAATTCCTCAAAAGATATTGTCCACCTGCTAAGACCGCTAAAAAGATGGAGGCAATCAACAATTTCAAGCAAGAGCCAGATGAAACTCTTTATCAGGCTTGGGAACGTTTTAAAGATTTATTGATGAAATGTCCTCAACACTATCTAACCGCTATGCAGGAGATAATATTGTTTTATCAGGGACTGGACGTGCCTACTAGACAAATCTTGGATGCTAAGGGAGCTGTACCTCAAATGAGTGCAATAAATGCTAGGAAAGCCATCCAAGAAGCTGCTGATCATTCTCAAAAATGGCACGATGGAACCTCTACTAGATCCAAGAGCAGTACTAATTTTGATGGATTTGCTGCTATCCAAGCTCAATTGGATAAACTTAGTAGGGAAATGAAGAAAAGAGATGAAAAAGTTTATGCTGCCCAAGTTGGTTGTGAAATGTGCCAAGGACCCCACTACACCAAAGATTGCCCTTCTAAGAAGGAAGAAGAAACATTTGAAGAGGCATATACACACAATTTGGTCAACCATTCCAACCTTCAGGAAGATCCAGGGAAGCTGTTCCAGGTTACTATCAGAAGAACAAAGCTTATCCATCGTATCAAGAAAGGAGGCAGACTTTAGATGATACTTTAAAGCAAATAATCGCTGACGCTGCTAAAAGACATGAAGAGAACACTACTATGATCAAAGAAATCCGTGCTTCAACTAATACTACTACAAGAAATCAAGGAGCTTCGATCAAGGCTTGGAACAACAAATTGGTCAGATGAGCAAGGTACTTCAAGAGAGGGGAATTGGAGGTTTACCCGGTTCAACTGAAACAAATCCAATAGATCATGTCAAAGCAATCACCACAACTGAAGAAGTCATGCCTAATATACCTTTTCCTGGGAGACTGATGAATGGTGATGTTATGAAGCCCCAGTATTTCTTTAACTCTTCAATCAGTGTAAGAAGATTGCTCAGAGAAAAGTCAAGGATTAAAGAGGAGATCAAGGCTGCAATGAAAGAATAGTGCTCTGCAACAGATAACAAAGCCTTGCCTCACAAAGAAAAAGGTCCAGGAAGTTTTACTTTGCCTTGTTCTATTAATAATATGTCTTTCAATAATGCTTTAGCTGACTTAGGAGCTAGTGTTAGTGTAATGCCCTTTAAGACATTTGCTACTCTAGGCTTAGGAAAATTAGCACCAACTAAGCTACTTATTGAATTGGCAGATAAAACAGTAAAACGACCTGAGGGGATTGCTGAAAATGTTTTTATCACGATCGAGAAGTTTGTATTCCCCGTAGACTTTGTTATACTAGATATGCCCGAGGATATTAAGATTCATTTAATCCTTGGACGGCCATTCTTGTCTACTGCTCATGCTAAGATAGATGTTTTTAAAAGAAAATTTTCATTAGGAGTAGGGAATGACAAACTAGTATATAAGTGTGAAAATCCTATTAAGAGCATTATTAAAGGAGTATATATGCTAGGATTAAGAGAAAGAATGGACCTAGACCTGGAAGCTAGATTAATGGGAGAGACTTTGATCTAAAACATATCACCTCAGCCTAATCATGAAGAGTTCAAAGAATTCATAGATCTTAATGTACCTACCGAACTTAGAAATGATATTTTAAGCGATTCTGATGACGAATGGTATGATTGTAAGGTTATTAACAAACGTAGAAAAATTAAAGAGTCAAAAGAAGTGTTTGTTGAATTACCACCGCACCTTGCATATTTATGCTTATGTAACAATGCAAATTTCCCATCTATCATTTTATCATCACTGCCCGAGAGGGACAAAACTTTGTTGATATAGATATTGAGAAGAAACAGAGTGGAGATCAAGGATGGGCAGAATACGGTGGATATCACTCGCTTAAGGATGAGGGAGCGTGATGCTTCCGATTTTTATGATGATACAAAATAGAGCTGAAGCTGAGTCTAACTTGAAGACTCTGGAATAAAGAAAAGTGCTCACCGGGAGACAACCCGGATTTATCTTTACTGTTTTTGTGTCGAGTCTGTCAGATCTATAGTAGATGCGGCGCATCTCATCCCATAGATGCGGCGTATCAACTACACAGATCATATCTTTTATTTTTATGCATTTTTATTTTCTTTTTAGACTTTAAAACATCCTGTCAGTTTATTTAATGCGGCGCATCCCTGGTTAAGGATACGACGCATCTTATTCTCTGATTCGTACCAATTTCAGGCTCGATACGGCGCATCCCTTTCCATGGATGCGGCGTATCGACTGACCTGATGATTTTTACAGTTTTAATTTTTAAGTTCTTTGGTTTTATTTTTACTAACTACTAATGAATTACGCACAAGTTGTGACTTTCTTAATTCAGGTGTGTTGCTTAATAGTGGTATTTGTATTTTCTGTACTTTTTGTGGAAACGTCATTTATGGAGGGTTGAACGCCTCTCATCCACAAGAAAGTAGATTTTGCTTACAAACGCATAATGGATGATCAAACCGAGCAAATCTCAGGGGAGTTTTCCATTCTAATTCTTTTAATTTCATGTTTTTAACTTTTAATACAAACAACGAGGACGTTGTTTAACTTAAGTGGGGGGATGGAGAATTAGAACGCTTACTTGTCCTAAATTTTCAAAAATATGCTTTAATCTATACTTAATGTATAAAAATTTAAATTTTTAGCATGTTTTTGTTAAATCTAAGTTGCATAGCCGCACACATAACCTTATTTGCTAAAATATTTTTGTGCATGTGACTAGTAAACTTTAGAACTTGGCTTTTATACTATTTGAGTCCACCATAATGAGTATTATTGATATAATTGGAGTGACTTTTCTAACTTGGTAAATTTCTAGGATTACACCCAAAAACCCTATTATATGTTTTGTGTTATTAACTAACTACACTGGTTAGTTAACCCCCGTGTAAAACCTTTTGTTACTCTCATTTTTAGAGTAAGATACCCCTAGAAAAACTCTCAGAGCCATTCCTTTCGTTTCATACACATGTGTTAATTGTTTCGTTACACCTTAAACCTTAGCCTACCCTGTAGATTAATGTCCGTGGTTAGTTGCTTTAGGCAAAGTGTGTTTCCTTGCGTTACATGTGTTCGTGTGCATAAATTCATTATATTTGGTTAGGTTGGGAAATTGCACAATGCAATTGGAGTGAAAGTAGATATTGTATAATTTGAGTCTTGTTACTTTTCGTGTGTTTACTACTTTCACTATTTACCATTATTTCTGAAGTTATGAAAAGTATAGAAAAATTATCCAGAGTTATCGTTATAGTGATGTGGTAAAATTTTACTCATCTTAGTTCAAGTTTATATATATGTTGATGTTTAAAAAAATCGGAAAAAGAGAAAAGAAAAAGAAAGAAGAAAAAAAATTGGAAGTTTGTTTTAACCAATTATGTAAAGTTTTATATTAAGTGGATGATATCACCACTATTTGTTTTTGTACTATATTTATGGATTGAATGGGAGTTGGCCTTTATGGGAACACCAACTAAGGTTTATTCTTTGATTAAGAGTTTATTGAGTATAATTCGTGTCTACCTAAATCGTGAGTTACATGAGTCAAAAAGCGTGAGTTATTCAATGATATGAGTCTTATTCATGGGATGGTTGGGAAAGTGATTAACGACACTTACGACTTTAATCTATTTGTTTGTTTACTTTACACCAATTTATATCCTAAATGTTATCCATACCAAACCGTATCGTTGTATTTGTTGTTAGCTTTCGAGCATCCGGATATGGTGATGGCCAAGTGAGAATGTTGAATGTATGAATAAGGTAGTGACCATCCGAGTATTAGATTAATTGACTAACGTGCTAGCGATCTAGTGTGTGACTTGGTGACCATCCGTTATGCAAATAACGCGCTAGCGATCCAAGAAGTGTATTAGTGACCATCCGTTAGTTGAAGCGTCAAAGACTCGCGCTAGCGATCTACTAAATTTATGCAAGAGATGTTTGAACAAAGCTAGGTTTAACCCTTAAGCCTCAAAACTCTTTTTACTGCTTTAGACTTGTCACTCCTTAGCTTTAGTGGAGGAGATGTGTATCCTTACCAAGCATATGATAGAATATACGTCACAACTAAACAATTAAACGATTAGATCGGTTTGAATTATATATTTTAATTTTGTTTCTAACTCGTTAAGTGTTTGGTTTTGCAATTATAATAAGACGAATAAGTGCTTAATTATAAAAATACATCCTAATATCTTTTAGGATACATTTTCATAAATTATAATCTAAAAGTTTACTTGGGGACAAGTAAAGTTCAAGTGGGAGGATATTTGATGACATCAAATAAGTACATTATATTGTCATCATTTGTCCTATATAATTGACTTGTTTTATTATATTATATATGAGAATCGATACTTAATTGTTTACTTTAGTAATTCTGAGGTAAAAACAAGCAATTGGTGAAACTTGGCGATTTTGGATAAAATATGGAACAAAATGATCAAGATGGAAAAGTCTACTGAAATCCAGAAGATACGCCGCATCATTCTAGACAGATGCGCCTTACTATCATACTTAGATGAATTCGAAGACCATTGCCTGAATTTGAAGAATGCGCCGCATCTTATTATATCATGCGCCGCATATGAAACTTTGGTCAACGAAGAAGATCCAACTTGTTCTACTCCAGATACGCCGCATTACATTATCAACATGCGCCGTATCTATATCAAGACTACACCAAATACGATTCAAGATACTGAAGGACATGCGCCGAATAAAGATTCAAGTTATGCCGCATCTGAAGACGGTGTACGAATATTCCAGAATATATTAATCTTGGACCCCACGCGAAGTTAAGTATATGCACCGCATCTACTTATTCAATGCGCCGCATCGAGCCCTCAGACAGAACCTATAAATACCCCAAGAGTCAGACGAATTATGTGTGTATAAAAACCCTAAAGAGACGAATTCAGACGACTTGGCAACACAAGACACACCACATAAGAAGATCCTAGAGCAGTAAGAAGGTCCTGCATGTATTTAATTCATTAAGTAGTTTTGTTTTATCTGTAATAGTAAGCTTTAATTCATCAGGATCGATGGGATTGTGGCCACCATACTTGATGAGGCGAAAAGCGTTACGCTTTTAGGGGGTCATTTAATCCCTAAATCGTGTTTTTATGATCAAATATTACCTTAAATCTTTCCTTTTGTCATTTTAGGTGCTTTTGAGAAGAATTCTGAAAAACATGGCATTTTGTACGTTTTTGGAGCAATAAAGTGAAGAAAACGACAAAGTCTCAAAATCATGCTGGAATTCACACCTGACAGCGTCAGACACCATAAGGTGACGCCGTCACTTGATGGCAAAGGAGGTGGATTTATCTTGTACCAGACGCTCAAGGGAAGAAAACATGATTTAACACCTGACGGTGTCAGGTATTACAAAATGTAGGCCGTCACGTGTTAACTTAAAGAGAGACGACCCAGAAGACTTTATAACGTGACGCCGTCAGAAGTAAATCTAGGTGATCCGAGAACCCTAAATATGGCGGGTTGACGGCGTCAGAGGCTAAACCTGACGCCGTCAGAATGTATTTTCTATATATATTTTAGGATGTTTTATTTATTAGGGGAGAAACTTTTTGGTGGAACACACACACAAAACCCTAGTCCGAATTTCAGACTTTCTTAAGGGTTTCATTCCCTTGTTTCTTCCATGTTTAATTAAAGATAAGTGATCCATCAATCATTCAATATGTCTATGTGTTGTTTGATTTTATCGTATGCTTGTCTTTCTTTTAACATGCTAGGCTAGGTTTATTTGTGTTTGCTTAGATCTAATGAAACCTAGTTATTGATTATTGATTGAGGGTTTGTTATTATTGTTGTTGGGTGAATGTTTATCGATGTTAGGCTTAAGAAAACTGGCTAATCTCCTATAAGGTAACTTGCTTGAACGTCTTAAGAAACATGAATCGGATGTGTACTACGATTTTAATGGTTGTGTTTAATGCATAAGTGACTATTAAGGAGGCCATGGTTAGGATACTAAACGTGTTGCCATAGGAAGAGATAGAAGCTTATAGAGTTGGGGAAGATCGTACACGGCCCCACGAATGGTATTAAGGAATGCAACCCGTCACCCACGCAATTGTAACAAACCTATCAACCAATAAAAGATAACTAGGGAGTAAGAAAATCTTAGTAAACACGTTTTTCTCCTTATAAGTTTTCTCAATTTTATTTTCTTGTCATTTTATTTTTATTGCATTAGTAGTTTATTTGGGTTAGTTGACTAGCAACTAATTCCGCCCACTCTTCCAATACCCGAGAGTTTTACTTGCTTTCCTTAAAATATAAAAATACAAAAAGAATCATCCTTCACCCCTAGACCTAATTAGACTATTTTCAATCCTAACAAACACTATTCATCGAGAGAACAATCAATCCCCCGGTACTTGCCACTACACTATACTACATCGTTCAGATACACTGCCTGGTGGGGATTGCAAGCTTCTCAAGATCCCTTGAGAGGTAAAACCTTTTGCGTAGACCGCAATCCAAGCATCAAGTTTTTGGCGCCGCTGCCGGGGAATAGTTATTGTTTAGGTTGAATTTTATTTTCATTAGGTCTACTCATTAGAATCCTTTCTAGTGAGATTTTTATTTTATTTTTATAGGTTTTCTTTAGTCTATCTTTTTCTTCGTTCCATTTTTCGAATCTTCCTTGGCCATCATAGTAAACGAAGATCTCACTAATCTTAGGATCACTAGGAGTCGTAGTTCCATTAAAAACCTTGTTCCACCTTACGCAGAACCTGAAAGGGAAATGCATAGGCTAAGACAATCCCTTCCAACACCCGAACCATTTGGCACCACCATCGACTTTGATGAAGCTCTTTCTGAGGAAGAATCTGATAATCACCCTACACCCCCTAGCCCCCAATCCAATCACGATATAGAAATCCCTGAGATTCTTAACCCTAAGTGCCTCAAGGACTACTCTTCTCCCACCCCTCGTGGTTTTTCCAAATGAACACACGGATGGGGTCTTGCGTACAAACGATGTTTGGCTTGTCCAAAATGTATGCAAGTTTCACGGATTGAGAACTGAAGATCCAATCCAACACGTCAAGGATTTCTTGAAAATAGTGGACACCATCCATACGGATGGAGCCACTAGAGATACCTCTCGGTTACGATTCTTTCCTTTTACTCTTCATTAGAAAGCCAAAGAATGTTATGATAAACTCCCTTCTGAGTCCATTTTCACGTGGGAACAACTTATCTCAAAATTCTATGAAAAGTTCTTTCCCGCAGGAAGAACTTCAGCAATCAGAGACAAAATCCTCCGTTTCCGCATCGGACAAGCAGAACCCATTCATAAATCTTGGATTAGATTCAAGGATCTAATAAGACAAGTTCCCCATCATGGCATTGAGCTTTGGCTTCTTGTCCAAATCTTCTACGAAAATGTCTCCCAAAACGACCAGAATGGGATCAATAATTCGGTAAAAGGAAAAATAGCCAAGTTAAGTGCTGAGGAAGGGTGGAATAGGATTGAGGAATATGCTCAAGATCAAGACGATACCTGGGATGAACCCGAATCGATCATGAGCATATGCGAAGTCATGCAAAAACTCTCCTTTGAGAGCCGACTAAGAAATTACAAGAAAAAGTGTCATACCTAACAGGGTCGCAAGCAACCAAACAATTGTCAAACACATACCTAATTTGCGACCACTGTGGGGGACCGCATGAAGTGGATGAATGCAGGGAAGGAGCCGCCACCGAACAAGCATGTTTGTCAAGCCATGACATCTTTGATGATCCCTCCCTATTAAATTTTTATCAAAAGAATGATTTTACCCCTTGGGGAAATCTTGTGAGAAAAAGGAGAGAGGAGAAAGGTCCTGTAACACCCCGAAAATTTTATGAGCAGCGAAAGTCTAATTCGGGGTAATTACGTCGTAGTTTCATAGTCATAATCATAGAAAATAATTTAAAAGATAAGTTTTATATCATTCAATGAAAACTCAAATATTCAGAGTTACAAAACATTTTCCAAGAATGGAACGTTTCATAAAAGAGTGGTGAGTTTGAAAAGAATGATATGATTATTCCATAGAAAAAGGGAGGTCCTGTGTGCCCTTTTAGCCAGCTCCGTGCCATCATGCCGCTTAGTTACCTGAGATAAACATGCTAAAAACGTCAACACAAAGGTTGAGTGAATCCATAGTAGTTTAATTTGTAAATAATGTGAACACAAGTCAAATATTTTAGAAATAAACAATCAAGGTAGATTGGCCTTGATTAACCGGGTGTCATATATGTATATAACATATATCGGGTGTCAATATTGCTCCTAAGCCTCACGAATCTCAAGCCTTAACATCGCGTCGACATATCATAAAAGATAATAATAATCATCTACACTACAAAAATGTAAATGACAAAAAGGGGCTGTTAGGACCTAAGTTTATCAACGTTTAATCAAGTCTCGGTTATTTCAGTATTTGTAATAGGTTGCTAGAATACTTAACTTATCATGTAAAACGTGTAAAGTCCATTACACGTCCAATGGGCCTTAAGCCCACACGTTTAAGAAAGGAAGGAATAGGGAAGTGTTGCCCTAGCTCCTCTCCTATAAATAGGACATCTATGTAATCCTATTTCTTGTTGGTTATTTCATTTACATAAGGAAACTCTTGCACTTTTATTCTTCATATTTGATCTAATCAACCAAACTCTATTTCTCATCTTATTTCTATCAAATCAATACTTGTGTTTACAATATGGTGACCTAACAAGTGTATCAATCCGCTAGAAGAAGTGTAATCTTTGTTTTTCTGGAACCCAACGAAACCATTAATCACCTTTTTATTCGTTATTTTTTTTTTTGACAAAGTTTGTTACTTTCTTGTTTGTTTCGTGTTTTTATCACATCTTTTTCATCAAAACTTGTGTTACAAACTCAAACAACCAACAAAGTTTCAAAATTTCTCAAAAAATTTTGATTCGTACTTTTGTACAATTTTTCGAAAATTTTCAAATTTTTGAAAAGTTGTTAAAGTTTTCAACTTTCTTTAAGATTTCATCATTTTAAGGTTAGTTGTACAAGAATCTTGGATTAAAAACGTGTTTTTGGCTTGCTTTTTACAAAAACAAAAATTTGCCTAGTTTTGACAATTTTTCGAAATCCTTAGACCCTAAACTTCTGAGATCTTTGCTTTTTGCTCTTAAGGTGTTTCCGTTGCTTACTCAGTGCTTTTCTCTCTTGTATAAGAAAGAAAACACTTCGACTCGTTCGATATTATCGAGCTTGTATAATCTCGATAATTGTTGCAATATTTTCGAAAAAATTGAACATTTTCGAGATCTTTTCTGAAGTTTCGAAATCTTCTGATTTTCGAGATCTTTGTAAAACCTTCGAAATCTTTTCATAATTTTCGAGAACTTTACTCAACTCACAAAACTCAAAGATTTCGAAAATTCTTAACATTTTTCTCGATAATTGTGTTTTTTTCGAGAACTTTTGTAAATTTTTCTCGATAATTCTTAACTTTTGGTAATTTATCGAGAACTTTGGACTTTGACTGTTTTTCGAGATATTCTTCAACAAAGTTTCGAGAATACACTTGGGAAATTTTTCAAGGCTTGGCATAACACTTATACCTTCTACAAGATCCATTTACATACCAGTCTTTCATCATGTCTCAACTACCGTACTCAAACTCTCCTTATACTCCACGTCACAGTACCGACCCTCGCCATGTATTACACTTTGGTAATGAATCAAATCCTCCTATGTTGATTAATGNCTTTGGACTTTGACTGTTTTTCGAGATATTCTTCAACAAAGTTTCGAGAACACACTTGGGAAAGTTTTCAAGGCTTGGCATAACACTTATACCTTCTACAAGATCCATTTACACACAAGTCTTTCATCATGTCTCAACTACCGTACTCAAACTCTCCTTATACTCCACGTCACAGTACCGACCCTCGCCATGTATTACACTTTGGTAATGAATCAAATCCTCCTATGTTGATTAATGGAAACTACACTACTTGGAAACGACGATTCTTACAATGGGTTGCTGATCGTCCACACGCTGATCTCATACTGAAATCAATTCTTCAAGGACCATATCAAATGAAATTCATTACTGACTCAACAGGCTTCATTGAACTACAAACCAAAGATACTCTGACTGGCCATGACCTAAACCAACATGTTGCTGATTACCAAGCAAGTTGGTACATCACTCTAGGTCTTCCAAATTCCATCTATTCTACCTTGGATTTTGAAGCTAGTGCTCATGAAATGTGGAAACATCTTGAAGTCATGCATCAGTCACACCATAACCTACGAATGAATCAGCTTCTACAGTCTTGTCTCCAAAGGAAATTCATGAAAAGCATCCTCCCTGCTCCACAAATCACTCTTCATAGCTATCTGGAATCGCGTCTGACAAATTTGTTCAAGCTGGAAGATGATACTACTCATGTGGAAACAAGATCTGGAAGATCTCATGGAAGTGCATACTATCAGCAAACATATCTCTCGGCACTTCACAACGTAGCTGGCAACTCCACTACTGATAATGATCATATAGTGACAAACACCATCTCTTATGCTCATGTCATGGATAACTCAGATGGAACTGTTGATATGCTGCTAATGGCTGACACACATGAACTCCAGGTAAGTGATTCCAGTCCTATCTATGACACTGATGCTCAGTATCAAGCAAATGACTCTTATCCATGACTGATACATGACAGTGGTTCTCCGTCTAATTCTATCTCAGACAATGCACAAGTTGTTCAATCTGATTCTATGTTATCTACTCATATAACTGATCAAATGTCCACAGTGGTTTTATTTGATGATAATCCAATAAACCCAGTTGTCACATTTGATGAAATAATTATATCAACTGCACATGATAACAATGATCAACTTGAACAACATGAGCTTTTGTCTGATTCAGACGCCGAATGGAGAATGTTACTTATGACCAGCCAAAATCAAAATATCCAGTGTCAAGCACTGAATGCAAGGTTGAGAGACAAAAACGTTGAATTAACCAGAGCACTTGAGCATTGTAAATCACAACTAAATTTTTTCAAAGCAAAAGCAGATCAGGAAACATGTTTAGAGACAATACTTCAGAAAAACAACGATTTACAAAAGAAGCTAAGCATGTTAACTGACTCTACTTTATTTCAGTACTATACATGTCACAACCCGTAAAATTCTGGTCATTTTCCCGAACTTTCTTATTTACTATTCATCGGTTACTATTCATCGTTTACTATTCATC
>LBNU01032229.1:0-31305 GCA_014162995.1 Artemisia annua | reverse complement strand
GGGGGTGTTTAACGATCCGAGCGAGTCGAGTTTGACTAAATGAGCTAGGCCTTGTTTATTAACACCTACTCGTCTCGAGCTTGGCTCCAAGCTCGAATAAACTCTTGTAGAATGGCTCGAGCTCAAAACTCGTATATTTTGGTTGTTGTTCGAGCTCGAGCTCGAAGCTCGTTTGAGATCTATAACTTTTTTTTTACTTTTACAAAAGTGAATCGAACTCAAATAAGCTTGTTTATTAGCTCAAGCTCGAAAGCTTGTTTACAAATTATAAAAGTTGCTCATCTAAAGCTTAACCAAGTTTCAAATAAGGTGGGGGCTTTGCTTATTAGAGTTTTTCTCTTGAAAGTTTCCTCTTCAGGTTTACTAGTCATGTTCACTCTAATATTTTTATTTCTCCTTGTTCTTTTGATATTCTCAAAGTTATTTTTTATTTTTTGTCCTAAGTTTCTCTAGTTAGAAAAGAAAAGATATGATATATTTTTATATTTGTTTATAATTAATAAAAACCAAAATTAAGATAAACTTATAACATACAAGTATTTAGTAGCTAGTGATTACATTAAAGGTTTTTTATTTCTTCCTTAATTAGTATAATAAAATATCAAAAACTATTCCGTAGATTATTATCACGTTGGTAATTAAATGAATAAATAAACACAAAACTCTAAAATAGTAATTGTAAGTAAATATTGAATTATTAGTTTCAAGCATTAAATAAGCAAATGGTGTAAACCCCCTAAAGTTTTTAAGACTTGTTCAAAATCGATTGGACCTGGTTGAACTATCAAATAAACCAAATCAATCAGTTTGAGTTTGACGTATTCAATATATAATATGTATATCATTATATCCACTGTGAATGTTTAATTTTGAAGAGTTAAATATGTTGTTTTGTTTAACTAAATAACTATGTAGTATAGTCTCTGCGAGATCTCGGATATCCCATAGAAATAATCGCGGATCAAATACGCCCCCAAACTCGGATCCGATAATAATCGGCGAGATTGGGCCGATATTTTGAATCGGCGATATTTTCGATACTTTGGTGAGATTTTAAGAATTATAATTTTTTGTGGGTTTTTTTGGCAGCCCAATTAACACTTACATTCAATCTTAATAATAGTTCACTTTACCCAATTAAAACCCTAAATTAAAAACATAGCGACATGATACAGATTCAACATAACAGCTTCTAACAACTTTCTTCTTCCTTAATCAACCATTCCTTTTCTTCTTCTTCCTTTTGTCATAACAGGTATTAAATACTTTTTTTCTTCTTGATATGTTGCTTGTTACTAGCCTACTGATTGATATGATTACTTGGAACCTTGTTTGTGGTTTCTGAATTCAATAGATTACACTGTTACTTGTTACTAAACTACGTGATGATATGATTACTTAAACCTTGTTTTGTGGTTTCTGAAATTCAATAGATTACTTGTTACTAGCCTACTATGATATGATTACTTGAACCGTTGTTTTTGTGGTTTCTGAATTCACTAGATTACTTGTTACTAGCCTATACTGAATTTTTGAATGGCTACTGATTTGTTGTCTACCTGATTGTTGTCTACTGATTTTGTTGTCTATTGATTTTGTGATTACTACTGATTTTGATAGCTACTGATTTGTTGTTCATTTAGATAGGTAAGTTTATTGATGTTCAAGTTGGAAGGTCAATCTTCGCATGCTTCTATAGATCCGGATAGTAGTACTAAATACTTCATCAGAATGCCGGTACTGGTATAAAATGTACGGTGGGATATGGGCTGGGAATGGGGGGGGGTTTGAAAGATCCCACAAAATAGGAACTATTTAGGTGTACACTTTTGTGACAAGAAAATGTCCAAGGAGGGAATCACAAGGTTAAAACAACACCTTACTCATACAAAGGAGATGTAATCGGTTGTCCTAAGGTAACAACAGAAATAACAAAGAGGGTCTACATCAATGCAGGAAAAGGATATAAGGCAACAAAGGGAAAAAAATGAGAAATTGCAGTAAATTTTTAAGGTCATCAAATATGATCAGACTTATCAGAAATGATGAGGTAACAAGTTAGAGAAATGAAAGTAAGAACAAAAGTCCGTAGGTGCTAGTAACTGTCCGCGTCCTCCTTGATTATATATCTAAGAATGATCATGGAAAAACAAAATCAAAGTACACTAGATAAAAACAATCCAATAAAACAGAAGTTGAGATGGTTTGCATGGAAAAAAATTGCAACTTGGCTTATGCGGTTGGGTTACCTTTAATGCCGTATGTGACGGAGAGCTTTCAAGACTATGATTAATGCTGTTGGAGATATGGGAAGATGTTATGCCTGCTCCAAGTTATCATATCTATCGTGTACATTGTTGAAGATGCTTATAGAAAATTACGAAAAATTTGTAGATTCGTTTAGGCCACAATGGCAGAAATACCGGTGTGCATTATGTCTGATTTTTGGGACAGAAGAGAAAGGGAAGGAGTTTGTAAAACTTTTTTAGTCAATTGTCCTACGGGCACGGTAATTCTCAAGTTCAATTGATGCATCGGACATGTAAGGTATGTTAATTTAATTGTGAACATGATTAAATGAAGTGAATTGAAGATGTTGAGAAGAAAACATAGTGCATGTACTTTTACTTTTTAGTTCTTGATGATTTATAGCTTTAATACCTTTCAAACTTTTAACTATTATTATTTAATTAAATTCTTTTTTTTTATTTCTTATAGTTATTAGCAGATAACGGCTCAAAACTTCAAATTTGCGAGAAAAGTTCTAGAAGAACAACATCCCCAAGTTGGTTTGACACCAGTGCAACACACTGTGTGAACCTTATAATAGGAGAATATAATATAAGGAAAATACCAAAAATAAAGGAGCAGCTTGAGTGATGCAAGAAACAGTCGTGTTTACAATTTATAATAACACAGAAAGATTTTAAATATGATGCAGGGTTGACAAAGAATAAGGATGCACATGTCTTGTGTAACTAGGTTTGCAACTCAGTTCAATACTCTACAGAGTGTGCATGAGAATCGCATCCATTTGCAAGTGTTTTTGTGTCCGAATATATGGACCAAAAGTGACTTTGCAAAGGAAAGCAGCAGGGCGCGATGTTTCACAAGAATTTGGGATGGTTTTATCGCTTGACATTATCGGCCCTTGGTGGATGTGGTTCGGTTGGTTGATACGGAAGAGAAGCAGTGCATGGGTTATAATTATGAATGCGATGAGTAGAGCAAGAGCAAATAACCAATCTGAAAAGGTTGTCGAATGAAAAGACTAGTCAATAGAGTTTTGGTCTATGATTCAGACAGGTGGACGACCAACCTCCATCATCTTTACATGCAGGTATTAAATTTGAAACTTTTATGTTTGAAAGTTTCAATGTTGAAGCTTTCTATTACTTATTAATTTGTTAAAACTTTCATTTATTAAACGTGCAGCTGGATGTTTCTTAACCTCGCTGTTTATCTTAGAGAATATTCAAACCTTGATACCAATATGACCTTACGAACAGTCTTTTATGCTGCCATTGAAACTTGTCCGATCCGGTACTAGGAAGAGTTGTTGTCTTGTTCTCGGGGCCAAATTTGATCATGTTCTGCAGGAACTAGAACAACATTTGCAATATATATATGGTGGCGTTCTATGGATCGATACACCTTTGCTCAAAGATTTTGCTATTACTCTCACCTTTCACCCATTTTGGTCACAGTCCTCTCACTTTTTATTAAATACCCATTTTATATAAATATAACCCACACACTCACAAAACAAATAAAAAATATTAAAATAAAAAGAGAGGCCTGCATTTTTTTCAACATACCAAAGGTGAGCTACTCACCTTTTGTTTCTCTTTGATGAGTGCTCACTTGATGACCGGAATGGGGATGAAAGATAAGGCTTGCCTCACTTGTGAGTGCTCACACCCACTCCGCCCAACCTAATGTTAGATGACAATGAACAAAAGTCAACAAAAAATTTGCCACAAACCATCTATGCAAATAATATCGATAACAAACCACTTTTTTGTTTCTTTCAAATTTTCTTCTCTTGAAATTGAACTTATTCGCACCTCCTTATACTATTGACATTTTTTTGTTATTATGGTATTTTCTATCATTGTGTTAGAGAAATAACAAATGTTTTGAAAAAATTTCTTGCCGATTATGATGTTCAAAAAGGCGCGATTAATAATTTATGAGAAAAAAAGTTAGAAGTTCAAATATAATAATATTTTTCAAATTAAAAGATGCAAGTATTGCCACTATAAATGACATGCACCACCCTTTTGAAAATCCAACATGGAAATGATCCATGTATTTATACTCATTTACTGATACACAAGGCTTCTAACCTTCATATGTAGGGGTGTCAGTATGGGCGGGTTCACCTGACCCGAACTCGATAAGGTCTTATAGTGTCAGGTTAATTGGGTTAATAAATCTAGTCCGGTTTGTTTGACCGGAACCTGATAACCTGATATTGTTATCAAGTCGGGTTAAAGTTGAATTATTTTTCTTATTAGGTTATCGGGTCAGCCATATAAGACCCGTAAAATGATTTTTTTTTAAATACAACCTTGTAAGTCAATTAATATTTGCATTAACTGAGACAACAAATACGTTCCGGATAGTATTTTATCTGTAATGTTCAAGATTTATATGTGAGGATGGCTTCATCTAAATCAGGTAAAAGATAACAGCAAAAATAACAAACTTATATTCAATTACAATTTTGTCTCAGTTAGGGTGCATACACTACGGGAAAACAAGTGGGGCCCTTTTCCCTAGCAAACCCAATGCAAACCTTGCGGGAAAGAGAAAAAAGGATGTCAAATGAGACTTTAGTCCCGAATGAAAAGTACGCTCACCAAGAAAGATAAATAATATTTTATTCCTTTTGTGTGAAGGAGCATGAAGATGATGGTTAGTGAGAATAATAATAATGCTTTCATCATGGTTTGGTGGGTGTTTGGGAGATGTTTTTTTGAAAATTAAAATAGATACGGGTTTTGTCTTAGATGAGCATCTGTGAAAGTGCAGTAGTGAGGGAGAGAGGGTGGCCGAGGAGATGGAGAGAGACCGGCTGTAAAAACCCTACCTGTGTTTGAGATAAATGTGTTTGTGTTTTTGACAATCTGGGTTTATTGTTGTTGATGGTCTTCATCTCGTATAAAAGATAAATATAAATTCAAATTGGGAAGAAGATGAGGGTATATTAGTCATTTCGCATGTCATTGACCCGTCATGGGACACATATTGCATGAAAACATCCACACTAAGGACATTTTTTGTTGTTTTATCTTTGGAGTGGCTAAAAATGCATTTTTGACTATACTCAAGGATGTTTTTTTGCAGTTTACCATATATTCTCTTCACTAATGTGTCTTTTGATTGGTTGAAATATGAAAATGGACAAGTGTTTTGGGACAATCAAAAATAGAAAAATAAACTTATAATTTAAGAGAAAGGGGGTATTAATCACAAATAACAATATGTAATACATCACTCAGCATTTTAGAATTAGGCTAGGTCTAAACAATGACTAAGCCTGTAATAACATAAAACATCTATCATATACATCGACTAACAATTAACTCTTACCACATCTNATACTTTCGACGATTTTTTTCATTTTTCTTTTCAGTTACGTCTTAAAAAATCACATATGATTTGTTTCACAAATCACATATGATTTCATAAATCACATGTGATTTGTGATACAAATGACATGCGATTTTTTCAGTCATAACTGAAAAGAAAAATTCAGAAAAAAAGTTCGTCGAAAGTATATCGAAGTGCCCGTCTATAGAAAGATGATTTAATTATCGTCGCGATGGTATGATTCGTTTTGCGTAACGATTAACGTTTGCGAGATATTCAATTTTTAAAAAAAGAGTGAAAGTTTATTTATTTATTTATTTTGTTTTAATCAAAAAATGAATGACCATGATTGGTTTATTGGGTCTTTAAAAAATATTAGATCTACATTGAACTTTTCTCCCTACTCTATCATAACCCAAGGGCTTTGATCTAGTGGTATGTGAGTTTCCCACCAACCTACAGGTTGTGGGTTCAAGTCTCACTAGAGACTTTTGTTAGATATATTGTGAGATTGGTGGTATAGGGTGTGAAAAATTTATTGTTCTAAAAAAAGAAAAAAAAAATGTTACTCTATCATAACCATAATAATAGTAATTAAAATAATAAATGCGCGGATATTGGATATGGGTTCCTCCCATTTTCATTTTCTTCTTTTGGAGAACTTGAGAAGGATTCGGTGACTTTACTAAAGCGTATCCGAAGATTCGCGGTGACTCAAGATATTGGAGCACGTGTTGTTGCTCATATTTTTAGTAGGATTAGCTTCGTTATAGCTAGAGGAGTGGAAGCTCAGTTAGTATCTCGGCTCCCCACTAATTTCTTGTAAATCCTATCATTTTCTAATAAAGTGATAATAATAATAATAATAATAATAATAATAATAATAATAATAATAATAATAATAATAATAATAATAATAATAATAATAATAATAATAAAAAAAAAGCGTGTGAACCAACACGGTTAAAAAGAAGAAAAAGAAAAAACGAACTCATACACTAAAACAAATCCCCACCACACGATCACCCACGCAATTCAAAAAACCAACGGCCAAGATCTATCCATCTCAACCGACCCCATCACCCCCTCCCCTCTTTATAACCCCCCCTCCAATTCACAAATTCACCAACCCTCTCTTCACTTTTCTTTTTTTTTTATAAACTCACTTTCTCTCTCTACAATTCCCCTTTTCTTTTCTTTTTTTATAAATTTTCTCTCTCTAAAAATCCCCCGTCATCTTTTTTATAAAAATCCCCCAATTTTATCCCTCCCTTATTAGGGTTTTATCTAGGGTTTCTATTTTCACACACATTGATCAAATTAGGGCACAGTTTGATCGATTCATTCCAATTGATCAAATTAGGGTTTGTTTTTTTATTCAATTTGTTGATTCTTATTACGTTAAAGATTTGATTTTTTGAATCTTGTTGAGTGGCATTATCGTAATTTTAGATATATTTGAATCTTGTTGAGAATATTCTTGAATCTTGTTGAGTGGCATTATTGTAATTAGTATGATTTTATGGCCCCTAGTTTATTACAACCTCTAGAGTTTAGTGAAGGACACCGAATGATGGGGAAAACTAGGAAGGTTTCGAATTCCAAGGGCGAAAAGTACGGGTTTGTGCCGGATTATCGGCACGCGGTAGAAACGTCTGAAGGGTATGGGAGTTCGGCGGGTAGGGTGGATATTGGTGAGGGAGGTGACGAGTCTTGTGCGCCGAGTGGAAAGTTTGGTGTTCGGTATCGTGTGTTTTCGTTAGCGAAGATGACTAGTTTTGAGAGGAGGGAGTTGCGGGCGAGTTTAGAGCTTGAGTTGGAGCAAGTTAGGAGTTTTCAGAAGAGTATTGAGCGGACGTTGGCGCCTGTTCCGGTTTTGAATTCTAAGAAACGAGTGCCGCCCGGACGGATTGGGAATGGGAATGTGAATAGGAATGGTGGGGTTGGGGTTAAGGGAGGAGGGACTATTGGATATGCGATGTTGATGAAGCAATGTGAGACGTTGTTGAACCGAGTGATGAGTGATAAATTTGGTTGGGTGTTTAACGAGCCTGTTGATATTGTCAAGCTGAAGATTCCCGATTATTTTACGGTTATTAAGCATCCGATGGATTTGGGTACGGTTAAGAAGAAGCTGTTATCAGGGAGATACGCGGATCCGTGGGGTTTTGTTGCTGATGTTAGGTTGACTTTTAAGAATGCGATGACTTATAATCCGAAAGGAAACGATGTGCATATTATGGCTGATACGTTGAGTAAGTTTTTTGAAGTTAGATGGAAACCGATTGAAAAGAAGTTATCGGCGTTGGTTGTACCGACGAGACAAAGTGTTGTGGAAATCCAAAACAAAACTGTTATTGAAACTGTTGCTCCTGCTCCCATGCCTCCTTTGAAAAAGAAGAAAATTGAGTCGTTTGGGAATGATGTGAAGCGAGAAAATGTGAAGAGGATGTCGGTTGAGGAAAAGCAGAAGCTGACCGCTGATTTGGAGGCGACTATTTCGGAGTTACCTGATGTCGTTATTAGTTTTCTCCGGGAGCATAGTTCGAATAGGGATGCAGCCGAGGATGAGATTGAGATTGATCTTGATGATCTTAGTGAGGAGATGTTACATAAATTGAGGAAGCTTTTAGATGATTATTTTGCTGAGAAACAGAAAAACATGGAAAAAGCGGAAACATGTGAGATCGAGGTACAATGTTTATCCCTGTTTAGGTGATCGTCATGTGCATAGTATTCAGTGATTGATTGTTCTGATTTTGTATGTGTTATTACAGCTTCACAATGAATCCGGAAGCAACTCATCTATGGAAGCTTGCAAAGGTTGATTTCGGGTTGAAAGATTTTTGTTTTTTTTATAGTTTCTTGGTAGGTTTCTTATTTTTTGTTGGTTTCAGCTGTTAATGATGGCAATGATGAGGATATAGACATTGGTGGAAACGACCTGCCTATGGCGAGCTTCCCTCCGATAGAGATAGAGAAAGATACAGCTGCCTATGAGGATACCTCTAGTGATTCGGGATCATCATCTAGTGGTTTGTGTTAATCTTGATGTGCTTTTATAATACTTTCCTACCTTTTTTTTTTTGATGTTATAATGCATGCTATGATGGGTGTTTGTGCTTTTCGAATATTTTATGCGGTTATGATTTGTCATGTGTATGTTTGCCTGCTAGATCAGATTGTGAGGTGGATGTTACTGAATGTTACTGATTAACTTCATAGTTTCTCTTTCCTTGGCACATTTGATTCGTGTTCAGTATGTGAAATGTAAATATGCATGTCATGTCTTTGTTTATGCAATAAACCAGTTTAGATGGCATTTTCTTATCAGCTCTCTGTCAGATTCCACAAACTCATAATGGTGAGGAGAATTGAGTGTCTGTATGTATTATAGCTGACATGTTTAGAGAATGATGTCATCCATATGCATGGACATACATTTATGATTTATACATACATCCATTGATATATAGATACATGTATATATGCAAACATGAATGTATATGTGTGTATAAAGAACAAGCTTGAAGTTGGCCTTTGTTTTGCGCGAGTAATCTATCAGTACGAAAGTTGCACAACAATTATTAGTGGCTACTGTTAAAAAATTCTTGATTCACCAGCAAAATGACCACTTTCACTTTTACTATAACCCGATGTGCCACCAAGGTCTTTTTTATGATATAAAACCAGTTTACTTGCGCACATAAAATCTTACTTGGAGATTGGATTCGGTTCTGAAAGATACTCCTCTTCTATTCACGTGTTTTCGCAGATTCAGAATCAGACAGTTCTTCAGGCAGTGAATTAGATGGTGCAAAGGCACCAGCCAACACCAAGGTATGCTTTTTACATGCCACAGATTAGTAAGATTTGTAACTGGCAAAATTTTATATGCTAGGTAGATTGGCAAACACTTTTGTGGAATATTAATGTAACTTTTGATAAACCATTGCAAGCATTTGTATATGTTAAATATACGCTTGGGAAATTCTGGCCCGCCTGAGATGCCGATAATTGGTTTAGTTCCACTTAGCGTATTCATTCTTAACAAATACATGTAATCCTTAAGTCAATGCGGTCCAATAGTTTTGTGAGATAGAATGTTGAACTTTATATGATTACTGTAAAACAAAAACTTATTATTTGAGGTCGGTGAGATGATTTGGAATTGGGCAAAATCAACTTGTATGGCTATCGCTGCCAGTGACTCATTGTATTCATGTGCTCCATTGAGAATTCATAATTGTCAAGTAATTTTATTATTGATGTGGGCTAATTTAATAAGAATGCCATCGCTTTGTTAAAGATAAACAAACAAATGTTTGCATTTTCCGGCAATTCTCCTACAAACGTTATGCCAAAAGCAAAATTGCAACATTTCTTATAGTTAAAATTTGCAAAATACAACTTCATAAAACACACCCACACATAAATTGATCAAAAAGATATCACTAATAACAAAGAAGTGAAGGTACTATGGTTTATTATTTTCCTACGATGTGTATAAAGATTGACGTGTGTTGCTGTTCCATCGCATAATAGGACATTGAAGTTGATATGGAGCAAATAACAACTGTTCCCCAAGGTGAACATCCAAGTTCTATGTATTTAATACTCCCTTGTATGATAATACCCTTGGGAAAATTTAAGATTATTTGTGTATATTTCAGATTCTGTAAATGGGTTGGGCCAAGTTGATGAGCAGAATTCTCAGTCTATCCCTGTACCTGGTGAAGTTGATGGGCATCAAGAGGGTAAGCATTGAAATAAATGCAGAAACTGTTGTGTGCTGTTAGTTTTGCGGCATCTTCTCACACCCGTAATGTGCTATAAAACATATTTTAGGGGAGAGTGCTCCACCCGAGAGGCAAGTCTCTCCCGATAAGCTTTACCGTGCAGCTCTTTTGAGAAGCCGTTTTGCTGACACCATTCTCAAAGCTCAAGAAAAAACCAACGGAAAGGTATAATTTGGCCCTATGCTCCATGTTATGCATGTTAGAGGTGGCAAAGTGTGTGTAGAGTGGATTGGGAACATTCGAAAACGGGTAATCTGTTTTGTAGTGGTTGGGTTGGTCTATGGAATCGTTTGTAAAATAAATCAAAATGTAGAAACAATATGCCAACCATCTGCGTCGATGATTTAGGAGTTTTTAGGCATTAAAGTTTTGATTCAAGCCACTTCAACCCTTTTCTTTGTAGATATCTAAATTACCCACTTGACCAGCTAGATATAAAATATATTCTGAAAGACCCCAATACGTAAATCTGCCTAATTTGTCACCTCCATTGTTAAATGTCATTGCAATTACTGTATTTAATAACGTAATCCTGAGTTTCAGGTTGAGGAGCAGGATAGGGAAAGGTTGAGGCTTGAGAAAGAAGAGCTTGAAAAGCGGAGAAAAGCAGGTAGATATTCTGTGCTATTACCTCATTGCACACCTTTTGTTCTGTTTTTGTATTTTTATGTTTATGATATCACTAAATTTGATTTCATTGTTATTAATATAGAAAAAGCTCGACTGCAAGCGGAAGCAAAGGCTGCAGAAGAGGCACTCAGGAATGCGGAATTAGCAGCAGCTGCTGAAGCAAAAAGAAAGAGGGAACTTGAGAGGGAAGCTTCACGTCAGGCTCTACAGAAGGTATTATGTGTGTATAATATTGTATTAAGTTATTGACCATTCATTGTTAATTAGGCTAATGACCTATATACTAGGTTTTGAAGTAAACTAGTCCAATTATATACGAGTTCATCACTGGAACTCTTGTACTGCATGGAGTTTCTAACTTTTATGTTCCATGTTCTTTTTATCCTGTAGTTAATATTTTTTGGGAACCTGAGTGAAAAGATTTGTTGATAGTAAATGTAATAGGATATAAAATATTAATTGAGCATGGCTTTAGTGAATGTACTAATAGTTAAGTTACTGTAATGAGTTGGGACTTTAGGGAGGTATCATGCATCTAAATATGTTTCAAATGACCTGCTGCAGCGCCAGAAATGGCTCCAAATTTTATTGTATCTAATAACCATAATGTTTTATTGATTGTCAGATGGAAAAGATGGTTGATATAAATGACAATACTCGGTTTCTGGAAGATCTTGAAATGCTGACTGTTGCACCTGCTAAGCCTTTAGAAAGCTTCATAGACGAAACTAGTGCAGATGGTTGTCAAGATCCTCTAGGGAGCTTTAGCTTCAAAGGAAAAGGAAACCCATTGGAACAGCTTGGTTTATTCATGAAAAATGATGATGACGAAGAAGATGATATTGATGACGAAGAGGAAGGAGAGATCGATTGAATGATTTTTTGGCTATTATTTTTTCTTTTAATTCAAAAATCAATTTTGGTATTTACAGCAGAAGAATGAGGTTTCAATACCTTTTTTGTTTCTTTTTGGTTCTTTCATTTATTTTGTAAAGAACAGGAAGAAATTCTTTAACAGCTAGTGAGGAAAAATGCACTTGCGAGAATTGCAAGATGCTCAGTTAACGGCTAGACTTTACAGAAATACTTTTAATAAAACTCCAAACTTAACAGGCTGCAGAATGTTCCTTGGCTTTTAATATGATGTGAACTTTTGTGTGATTTTGTTTGTTTTTTGTGTTTACTTTACTGATAAGACTGGGAATAAAAATCTTGGTGTAAAGAGCTGAACCAACACAAGCTGGAACTTTAAGTTTGATGTCAATTGAATTCCCAGAAGAGACGGATCTGCAAGGTTATGCTCAAATTGCAAATGTTTGGTGAGTTGCTCGTATTGACGAAGCTGCAAATGTGGGCCCCATTGATAAAAGTAAATGTTTGTTATTTGTTTTTTGAGTGTAGGATATTTAGTGAGGTTTGTATAAAGTGAGTATTTTAATAAAAAGTGACCAAACAACGGGTGAAAGGTGAGGTGGCATCGACCCGGTCACCACCACTACTTTCAGACTAAAACCTAACCAAGTAATTTTTCTAGAAAAATGTCCGTAGGATTATGTTTAAGAAATTAGATTATGCATAATTGTTATTGCTTTAGTACAAGTTGCAGTTAGTTTAGAGCTATTTCTGTTCAACATAATAGATGAAAAAAATGCCACAAAAACAGCATAATCAAGCAAATTTTTTTTCTACATAAAACCTAGGGTTAAAAATGTGAATGATATGTCAAAGGGGTAGTAACTAGACCACAAAGCAAAAGACCACCATAACTAATCATGCTTCTGTCCCTCCAACTATCAAATAAAAGCTCTTCGGTCTTCTCGAGTTCCAAATACTTGTCCATGTCGAATCGTGCGACTTTGGTTTCTTTGAATTTGCTTCCTCTTGCATTTGTTGAATTGGCAGTTGTAATTTCAGGGTCCCAACTTCCATAACCGCTACTGGACCCATTGACTTGTTCTTGTATTAATTTCAAGTCCTGTAACATCCAATAAGACATAGAATTTAGTGACAAAACATGATTAGAGGTGCTTATTGGGACCCATTTACTTATGAATGGGTTGATTTGGGTTGTTTTTCATCTTTATACGGGTCAAATAAGAAATTCAGCTAATAGGGAGATGGGTCAAACTTTCTTTAAATGGAAACAGTCTCTTAACTCGTTTTCCCTTGAAGATTTATATTATCATTGAAACAATGAATAATTTTCTGTAGTCATAACACATTAATTATGTAACAAAATATGAAAAGGAAATGTGTGGGGTCAAAAAACAGATATTGCAAAGGGGAGATACACCTAATTCTAATGTCTAACCTAACTGCAGTATACTACACTTTATGAACTGACATTACATTGCAGACAAGATTATTCACATATATTATGCAGTATTGCAGTTGATGCATTTATAAGATGTCTTTAAGTGAGAAATTGTCTTAAAATAGGACAGAATTTGTCTTCGGGTCAACCCAACCTAACACGCACTGGAAATAAGTGATACTTTCTAGGAAAAATAATTCGTTTAGCCTGCCAACTTGTCCATCTTGCCACCAATCTTATGAGCGGGTGATACACAACATAAGAGTAGAAATAAATGATGTATACTTGTATAGTACCTGAGATGGATCCCATAGTTTTGATTTTGGAGTCGCAGGAGGCGGCATTGTATTCTGGCTTATAGGAGGAACGCCATCATTGCCATCCCATTTCAACCAAGGCAGATTAATGCCTTCCATTTCAACAGGAACAGAGTTGCATCCTGCAGGACTACCATTTTGTTTGGTAGGTCCAACTAAACTTGAACTAGTGTCACTTCTTTCTCCATCAAAAGATGAAAAATCTGTATCTTCAATATTTGATATGAAGTCCTCAAAATACTTTTCTGCTTCTTCGTTCAATCTTTTGGATACCCTGTTCCTATCATTGCTCCTCTGGAAAAATTTAGAACTTAAAAAGATTAAATTTCTGATGTGACGGTCTAATAAATCATCACCAGCAATGAGCAAGAGCATTTAGAGGTTGTTAACTTGTAATCATGCTGCATGCATAACACAAAAATTATGTACTAAAACTGAATTAGAAGTTTTTCAGGTTAATCCAACTTGAAAAACTACCAATTTTGACCAATACCCGACGTCCCGACCCAAGAATTTTGCAACCTTAGTCACTTGCTAATAGCAACACCAGATAGAGAATTCAGGGAACTGAACCTTTCGAGGGTATGAGACTCTTTGTGCACTAGCATTCCTCTTGGGCTCGGGAAGCACCTCCCTAACAATCTTGTACCCATCTTGACCTCGTGGCTCCGGCTATAATAAAAAAAATCAAGTCATCAACTAGTTCAGATAAACTAGAACATGAACCATAAAGTGGTAAAAATGTAAAATAATGACTTCAGATTGCTTAAAGGTTCAACTTTTAAACATGAACCAACTATTTAAGGCAGGATAACTTATATTCATCCGCAGAAATTAAGCCCAAGTAGGTTATTATTACCTGTTTTAACTTTGCTGTAAAGTTCTTTCTTGATGTATTATCAGATTTGTTTGAATACAAGCGATCATGGACGGATAATGCAGAAGGCTTTCTTTCCATGGTCTGAATTATTTAAGTCAAAATTAAAGTAAGTTGGAAAATATTGGACCAAATTTGAAAGAATCACAGTGTCTCCGATATTGGATTAAAAATTGTATTAGACCTGTTCAAGTTCTATCCTGATTTCATTGACAGCAGACCTAAGCTCTTTTCTCATTGCTTCATAAATCCCATTGTCAGTATCATCCCCAGTAGGGTGATCCATCTACAACATAAGATTGGGTAGTCAGAAATGCTTATAGAAAGACTATGACCTAAACACAATCGTACCCCCGCTCCCCACCCACCACCACCATAAAAAAGATCAAATATGCAGTTGCACTTTCAGACTAAAAAAAAAACTACAAACCTTCTTTTGTGCATATACGGCTCGGATTGTCTTCTCAATTTCATTTCTTCCATAACGAGCATCTCCTAAATCATCATCAGTCAATACTGAAGACTGGCTCTGAAAGTGATCGTGGTATTAAATAATCAGAACACTGGAAGTTTGAATGTTTGGCAAATACTGATCTAATAAGCAAAGTTGTTATCTCGGTCCAAAATCTTGTATCGTTCAAGGTCCGATACACGAGATATCGTTTATCGCGGTGAGATATCGGTGAGATATCGGTTTTTATATTTCTAGGATATTAAATATATATACATACATATACTATACATACATATATATATATATATATATATATATATATATATATATATATATATATATATATATATATATATATATATATATATATATATATATATATATATATATATATAATAAACTAAAGTATGAGGACTGAAGCTGGACAAACTAAAGATTGGTTTACTTCTTATTGCTCTCTTAAGATAGATATGCAAGGATAACTAAAGTATGAGGACTGAACGTGTATTTTCTGAGACTATATAACACATTCTAGGGTTATTAAAAAACACATACGCAGCTCTCATTGTATTTTTCCAGATCCACCAACAAGAACAGCGACAAGACAGACCAACAAGAACACAACACAAACAAGAACATCACCAACAAGAACACAACACCAACAAGAACATCGAAGCGGAAGAATCATGGTCGGATTTTAGTGAACTCAAGATCCGACCCAGAAAAGTCAAAGTCAAAGTCAAAATATCCAGAAAAGTACAATATCGCCGATTTCAAAATCTCGCGATACCAAAATATCGTCCAAATATCGCCAAAATATCGCGATATTATCGGATCCGATATATTGGAGCGATATTTTGATCCGATATATTTTTGAGGTCCGATACACGAGATATCGACGAGATATCGCCGATATATCGCCGAGATTAACAACCCAGCTAATAAGAAACCAGTAGATGAAATGACCGAAAACTCGAAAAGAACATTTTGTGAAATAGAAATAAACGGCAAGTCTTTGAAACTAGAGTGTTTGTTAAATTAGTTTTATTGCAGCCAGTATGAAACTAATTATTTGAATAATTAAGATAACTAGCAGCATAATTTTTTATTCAAGCATTAATATCTGATTATTGCAAGACATATCCTAATAAACCAGAAACTCGAACATGAGGAAGTGTCCATTACCGAGTAGCCATCGTGTGACCTTAAGGGAGGTGCTTGGCTCATAGACCTGGTAATTCTTCGATGACTTGAAGCAGTGGGTCTTTGGAAAGAAGCAACTCGGCTACTGGCGTTATTAATGCTCCTAGACTTAGGTTGGGTGGTGGAGCTCCGAGAAAGATCAATATCGCTCTGTCAATTAAATCAACAATTTGATGAGCGTTAAACAAGAATCAAGCAACAATTCCCAGAATTATAATACAAAATATAAATCCAACATCATGACAGATTATATAAAAAATCCTAGGTTTTATATTTGAAATTTGAGCACCTCAACATACTTAAACACATAAAACCATGGTGTGTTTGGTAAAACTAGCTGAAATTTAAAATTAGAGCTTATTATGCAGCTTATAATTTGAGAGCTTGTTTCTTTAAAAGCTCTTACATAAGCTCTGTGATACGAACCCAGCCCATACTAGGTCGCATAAAGCCACAAAGCTAGGTGTAGAACTCACTCCAAAAAGTTTAAAGGAGGAGGGGACACCTAGACTTTATAAGCCACCAACCAATCCCATACTTGGCTGATGTGGGATCGTAACACTCTGTCATCCAAATGAGTGACTAGTGCTTATTTCTAAGGAGAGCTATATCATAAGCTCAAGCTCCTATAAGCTACAACATACCATCCAAACACCTAACACCGACCATCCACAATTTGAGAACACAATAATCAAATAATCGATTAACAAAACACAACTCACAACCACATAAACTATTTACCCTCTAAATCACGTTTCCTTTAAGAACATGCCAAAACAAGTTATGGAATGAAATTTCATTTTAGATTCTTACTATACTAACCAATATATAAAATATACCTCCGAGTCACTAATCTGATGCCTGGCAACCGAAACCGACCTCCTCCTTCTCACGTCACCATTCCCACCACCACCACCGTTAATCACATTCCCATTCGCAATACTTTTACCATCATTCCTTCTCGATATAAGCTACAACATACCATCCAAACACCTAACACCGACCATCCACAATTTGAGAACACAATAATCAAATAATCGATTAACAAAACACAACTCACAACCACATAAACTATTTACCCTCTAAATCACGTTTCCTTTAAGAACATGCCAAAACAAGTTATGGAATTAAATTTCATTTTAGATTCTTACTATACTAACCAATATATAAAATATACCTCCGAGTCACTAATCTGATGCCTGGCAACCGAAACCGACCTCCTCCTTCTCACATCACCATTCCCAACCACCCTACTATTCCCACCACCGTTACCATTATAGCTACTACTATTATTCCCATTCACACTACTTTTAGCATCATTCCTCCTCGAAACAGACCTCCCACGCCTCGACAAACCACCACCCTCACCAACACCCTCATTTGTAACAACCTTAACCTTATCCTCATTTCTCCTCGAAACAGACCTCCCGCGCTCACCCCCACCACCACCCGGACCTCTCGACACCGACCTTGCACGCGAAACAGGTCTGCTAATCCTACCAATTCTACTCACACTTCCACCACCATCCTCATCGTCATAACTGTTATTATCGTTACTCGAAAAAAACTCGATAGCGAGATCATCTAAACTAATTTCACTAAACTCTCCACCACCACTACCTCTAACAGTATTAACAAACTTTCGCCTAGGAGTAGGCACAACGACGTCCACGTCAGCAGATGACGTCATCACGGGGCGTGAGAATCTGCTTAGGCTTCTGGAACGGCGGTGGGTTTTTGACGATGATGACGACGGTGGTGAGTCGTCGGAGGTGGTGATCGGAGAGCGTTTGGTGGTGGATTTGAATGCTGACGTGGCCATTGGATGGTTAATTTAAGGGTTAGTGAGTTTAATTTGACATTGATTGTGTTGATTTGGTTGATTTTGAAGAAGGGTGATGAATAGGGTTTGTTTGGTGAAGAAGAAGATGGTGGTGAAGGTGTGAGTTATTGTATTTTTCAAAATGGGCGGATTAAGTGATGATGATGAAATTTGAATTAAATATTTGTAACCAATTAGGTGGCTTTTAGTATGGAAATGATAATGTCATGCTATTGTTACATGATTTTTTAAAAAATACATTTATTACTGATTTGAATTCTGCAAAACTAATAAAATGAAAGTTTTAGGGTGCGTTTGGTTCGCAAGTGGGAATGGAATTGAATTTGGATTTGGGAAAGGTTTGAAAGATGTGGCAAAGATTTGAGAAAAAAGTAGGAGAGAGAAAATATATTATTATATATAATTTGTGGTTGAAAAAATTATAAAATAAGAAAAAGAATAAATAATGTGTGGTTGAAAAAATTTTATCAAATAAAAAAAAATTTTGATTGGATGGATTGGGGAGACACCCACCAAATTTGGGTGGAATGAAATCTCATTCCTTGATTCCCAAAGTGGTGGGCCCAAAACCAACCAAACAAGGTTTTTGTTTCTTCTTTTTGTGATACCCTCCTAAAAGAGCGAACCAAACGCACCCTTAGATCCGTTTGGTTGGCACTTTGGAATGGTTTTATGTTGAAAAAACTTTAATCATTTGTTTGGTTCACTCTTTTGAAAAAATGAATGGGAGTTGGAATCAAAAAGTGATAGTAGGCAACATAGGTGAGATTGAGATGGGTTTGTGTATTTTTGTGAGGCCATTTCACTTTTTTCTCTCTATATGGTGGACCCCTTTATATTTTCTCACATTTTCTTTTTCAATTTTAACATTCAAATAATATATATTTTATTCAAGATTTATTATAAAATATATTTAAATAAATATAATTTCTCTCTCCTAAACCTACCTCAAATCCAAATCCTATACCAAATCTAAATGCTAATCCAAACCCACTTACGAACCAAACGGACCTCTAGTTTTTGACAATTAGTAATTACTTTTTTCGTTACAAAATAATTGTCAAGTGACAAAAAACATATTCTTTAAGAAAAAACATAATTATGTGTAAAATGATAGTTTTGCCATTAACTAATTAATTAATATTTTATTTAAAGTTTGTAATATTAATTTTAACCAAGTGTAATATGGTAAATTCGATTAAACTTTCTTATCTATTTTTAGTTGAGAACAACTAAATTAAAACATCCAGAAAATAAAATATAATTATTAACTTGGGATAGAGAGATTAATGGTTTTATTTAGTTTTGTAAATAATAATTTTGATTAAAGGTGATATGATAAACTTAAATAATTTTAACTTTTATTTTAGTAGCAAACAATTTTTTTAGTCAATCTAAAAATGAAACGTGAACAATAATATTAGGAAAAGAGAGTATTAAATTACTAATCCGACCCAAAATAAAATCAAACAAAGGACATAAACGCAAGCATATTATGGATATATATGATATGTTTGACAAAATTTGTATTAGTAGTTAGTAGCTGTGAATAATAGTTGTTTGTTTTATACAAATGTTTGATAATCTAATTGTATGAGTGATCAAAATGTATATGCGTCTATATTTTTTTGAAAGATTAATTTGAAACGGAATGTCTTTTTATATATCTTTGGATCTTCCATTCACAACAAGGACTTCTCCTAAAATGTATCATGTCATTTTATGTTACTTTGAAGAAAAATATATTTCTGTCATTTATATTTATAAACAAGCAAATTTCCTTATCCTAACTCGTTAATCCTATGGTTCCTTAAGCTAAAAGGAGTTACAAAATTAACCTATTTTGTAACACCTCCTCCACCATGGTAATCTCCAGGTAACACCTCCATCATAACCAAATCCAAATTAACCTATTTTTAATTCACCAAATTTCAATTACTTCAAAACCCACTTCCCAAATCACCTATCCATCACTTCCCCCAATTAATATCATCAATTTAACCCAGATTGAATCTAAACCCTAACCCTAATTTTTCACTTCCTTCATGTCTAATTTCACTACTGATTCCAAGGGTTGGACTTGGGTCTTTCGTAAAGGTATGTCAGCCATTTGGCCGTATCGTTGATGCTTTTATTGCTAATAAACGCTCAAAACTTGGGAAACGTTTTGGCTTTGTTAGATTTGTGGGGGTTCGTAACGTTGACAATTTTGTTAAAACACTAGCCAATATTTGGATTGGCAGTTACCATCTGTATTTCTCAGTTTCTCGTTTTCAAAGATCACGAAAAAGAGAAACTAACTCGACACATCAAAATGCCACTGTCCATTCACGTCCTGTGATGAGTTCTAATGAGCCCTTTATCAATTATGCCAAAAAATCCTATGTTTCAGTGGCACAAGGAGAGAATACCTCTAAAGAGACTACACAGGAAAAAGTGAAAACAAATCTCATTCATCTTGATGATTGTGACATAATTAAGGTGGATGACACTTCTAAAGTTGCTTTGGTTAAAGTGAAAAATGTGGATACGATTAGTAACCTGTATCACTTATGCAAGAATGAAGGTTTTGTTGGGCTTAAAATTTTCTATGTAGGGGGGCTTTGGATTTGGTTTCAATTCAACTCAGAGGCTGCATGTGCGGCGTTTAAAGCAAATGCCAGCTTGAAGAAACTTTGGACTGCTGTTAGAACTGTCTCTCCTTCCTTTAAAGTCGATGAAAGAATGATTTGGTTAGAGATTCATGGTCTCCCTCTATGTGCTTGGGGCTCCAATGCATATAAGAAAGTGGCAAACCACTTTGGAAGATTCATGTTCTTTGATTCTGACATTGACACTTGCATGGGAATGGGTAGGATTTGCATTGCCACGAAAAGGCAATCCTTTATATCTGAATCAGCGAAAGTAGTTATCAATGGAGAACCTTTTGAGGTCCATGTTCAAGAAGTTGGAAGTTGGAGTATTAATATCTCTAATGATACAGAATCTTTGGATAAGGAAGACGCTAGTTTTGAAGATGACAATAAATCTGTAAATGGGGTTGATAAAAACCTGGAAGAGTTGGATGATTTAGATGATATCATGAAGCCTTTGGAAGAACCTTTGGAAGAACACATTTGCAACGATAATATGAACATAGAAGCTGATCATGTCGAGGATGTTTCAGATGACAGCCGCCCTCCAGGTTTTGAAAATGCTACTCACTGCCACAATAAGGTTCCTACTTCTTCTCAGGAGTCTAAGTATGTGAACGTCACCAAAGTTTCGGAGTCACGAGAAGTTTCATGTAATACAGGTACCTCAGATGGAAGTGTTCCACCGGGTTTTGAAAAGGTGATCAGGTTGGATAAAAAAAGCTCGTCCTCTTCTCATTTGCCAAAATCTAGTAAGTGTTCCACTTCGTTTGGCAATTTTAGGAGAAAAAACATTAAAGGTTTCTCTTATTTAGATGAATTGAATCGAATGATTGAAGTGGGTGGGGCTCTAGGATATGACGTCAAAGGTTGCAAATCATCAATGAGGCGTTTGATAAATGATATAGGTGTGTCAATGGTAGATAAATGAATGTCCTTTCAATCAATATCAGAGGGTTGAAGAAGAGTAGGAAGCGCATATGGATCAAGGATATGTGTTTTAAACATAATATCCATTTTTTGGGTATTCAAGAATCAAAGATGACTAAACTGGAGCTTTTTCGTCTTAAATCCATGTGGGGTAATTTCAATTTCGATTACGCTTGTTCTTTGGCTAGAGGTAGATCAGGGGGGTTGGTTTCTATGTGGGATCCCAATGTTTTTGTGAAAGGTGATATTTGGTGTGGGGATAATTACGTTATTGTGAAAGGAAAGTGGAAGAATTCTACGGAAGACTACTATTTTGTTAATATCTATGGTCCGCAACATCAATCGGATAAAGCAAATTTGTGGTCTTTCCTAAGACAGTTTATTCAAGATCACAATGGAAAGGTCGTTTTGTTTGGTGATTTGAATGAGGTTAGGGACGACACTGAAAGATTGGGTTCCATTTTTTCTAGAAGTGATGCGGCGATTTTTAATTCTTTTATTCAAGAAGCTGGCTTACTTGATCTCCCCATGGGAGGTAAAAAGTTTACATGGATGAACAAAGCGGGTACAAAGTTGAGTAAAATCGATCGTTTTTTGATATCTGAAGATGTCTTAGAAGCTCATTCGGATTTGCGCGTTACCATTCTGGACAAATTATGGTCTGACCATAACCCGGTATTGCTTCATTGCAAGAGACTTGACTTCGGTCCTACTCCATTTAGGATTTTTCATTCTTGGTTTGATCGTTCCGACTTTGATGCGGTTGTTAAGAATGCTTGGGCCAATTTGTCGAATTGAGAGAACTCAAATGTGGCTTTTCACGTTAAACTAAAAGGTTTGAAAAATCATTTAAAACAATGGTATTCTCATGTTAAAGTTTCTGAAAGCACCAAGAGAAGTAATATTATTACTACTTTACATAATATTGAGGATTCCATAGAAGCTGGAAACGCCACAGATGAAGATAGGCAACAACGTATTAATAAGCTTCTTGAGCTTGACAACTTAGAGAAACTTCAATCCTTAGATCTTCTCCATAAGTCTCGTATTAAATGGAATGTGGAGGGTGACGAGAACTCAAAATTTTTTCATGGTATTATTAATTCGCGTAGAAAATCTCAAATGATTCAAGGTATTATGCTCGAAGGTGAATGGACTACTGATCCAATCACTATCAAATCTGCTTTCTTAGATTTCTTTAAAGAGAAATTTAATAAGAATGATACTATAATGAATCTCCCATCTTTCTCCGCTAATAGGATTTTATGTGATTCTGATAGAGATTACTTAGAATCAGTGGTCTCTATGGAGGAAATTCGTGCCGCGGTTTGGGATTGTGGTAGTCAAAAGGCGCTGGGTCCAGATGGGTATACTTTCTTGTTTGTGAAAAAGTTTTGGGATACTTTAAAACTTGATATTCAAGATTATGTGGTAAAGTTTTTTGATTCCTGCTCGCTCCCACAAGGTTCGAATTCTGCTTTTATCACTTTAATCCCAAAGATCTCAAACCCTTTATTCATTACTGATTATAGACCGATTTCTTTAATTGGTATTCAATACAAAATTATCGCCAAGATTCTTGCTAACCGTCTGTCCAAGATTATCGATACGATTGTTAGTCAGGAACAATCAGCTTTCATTTCAGGTCGTCAAATTTTGGACGGTCCTCTGATTCTTAGTGAAATTTTGGATTGGTACAAGAAGCGAAACAAGAAACTCATGTTATTCAAAGTTGATTTTGAGAAAGCTTTTGACTCGGTAAGTTGGAGGCACCTGGATCACGTCATGCACATGTTGGGTTTTGGTATCAAATGGCGTCAATGGATAAAGATGTGTCTACATTCGGCTAGGACTTCCATTCTTATTAACGGGAGCCCCACTTCCGAATTTTCGCTTAAGAGAGGCTTGAGACAAGGCGATCCATTGTCTCCTTTTTTGTTCATCATCATCATGGAAGGTTTGCACATTGCTCTCAAAGACGCTATGGCAGCTAATTTGTTTCGTGGTTCCTCTATTGGTTCATCAAATTTTCGCTTGTCTCATTTATTCTATGCGGACGACGTTATCATTGTTTCTGACTGGGACCAAAGAGACATGGAAAACATTATTTGTGTGCTTCACGTCTTTTATATGGCCTCAGGCCTCAAAATCAACATCAACAAGTCATTCCTTTACGGGGTTGGAGTTTCTTCTGATGAGGTTAGTAGCATGGCAGCATGTTCAGGATGTTTAGCTGGTACTTTTCCTTTATCATATATCGGTTTACCTATAGGCTCTAATATGAATCGTGTTGAGAATTGGAGGGTTTTAATTGATCGTTTCAAATCTAAACTTACGGTCTGGAAAGCTAATCTCTTATCCATTGGTGGTCGCCTTACTCTCATAAAATCTGTCTTAGGTAGCCTTGGGATATACTACATGTCTATTTTCAAGGCCCCCGAAACGGTGTTAAAGGAGCTAGAAAGATTACGCTCCTCTTTCTTTTGGGGCGCTACAAATGGTAATAAGAATCTTGCTTGGGTTAAGTGGCCGAATGTTTTAGCTTCGTTTGATAAAGGAGGGTTGGGAGTGGGGAGCCTTAAAGCTTTTAACGCTTCTCTTCTTTACAAATGGAGATGGCGGGTCTTGAAAAATCCGAACGCATTATGGGTAAAGGTTATCAAATCGATTCATGGTAGTGAAGCAGGCTTGGATTTAAATGGGTGTCAGTCTAATGGTTTATGGTCTAGAATTGTCGGCACTATAAACCAACTTCATTCTAGTGGTATTATTCCTTCTTGCTCTATTCATTATAAGGTGGGAGACGGTTCTTTAATTCGTTTTTGGATTGACACATGGGTTAGCGACTCCCCCCTCCGTGACCGTTTCAACAGATTATATCACTTGGAGAATGATAAGGAATGTTTGGTTCGTGATCGTATTTCTAATGGCGCATGGGCATGGGATTGGCTTAGACCAATATCTTCTGGTAGATCTCTTTCTGACTTCTCTCGTATGTTAGAAGAGATCGCTTCTGTGGATGTTGACCAAGATAGCGACTCGTGTTTCTGGTCTCTCTCTAATGATGGCATCTTTTCGGTTAGCAGCATTCGGCACCACATTGATGACTTATTGCTCCCTTCCATGTATTCGAGCACTATGTGGTGTAAGATTTTACCTAGAAAGGTAAACATTTTCATGTGGCGTTTCTTCTTGGATAAGTTGCCTCATCGCTATAATTTATCTTCTAGAGGTTTAGATATTCAATCGATTGTATGCCCGATTTGTAATGACCACGTAGAGCTTTCGGATCATGTGTTCTTCTCGTGTGATGTAGCTTCAAATGTTTGGAGGCTTATTAACATTTGGAGTGGCTCAAAGATTCCGATTGTGAATTCATCGAGCGATTGGGTTTCTTGGTTTGTCTCGTGGCATTCTTCTCACGAGATTAAGAATCGTGTTTATGTCATCTTCGCCACAACCTGTTGGATCTTATGGCGCTTCAGAAATTGTGTTACATTCAACTCTCTCACTATGAGGAAATGTGACATTATGGACTATATTCATCTTTTTTCTTTTTCATGGCTTAAGTCTAGAGGAAAAAAATTGTATTAGTTGGAATGATTGGTTAAACTCTCCTTTGTATTTTCTAGCACCTTGCTAGTTTTTTTTTTATAAATGCCGCCGTTCAAAAAAAAAAAAAAGGAGTTACAAAAAGTTAAAAAGATCTTCATGGTTTAGATTTTTTTTTCATGTGACACTGATAAAGAAATAGACATTTTCAAACTTTTTATGAATTTTAAAACACTTAGGGGGCGTTTGGTTGGAGTAATTTAGAATTCCGGAATTTTATATTCTAGAAAATTTAAATTCCCGAGAATTTAGAATTCCGGAATTTAAAATACCTTCGCATGTTTGGTTGACAGAAATTTATAATTCTTTTAATATAAATTTCATAAATATTCTATTTAAAAGTTTATAAAAAAATTTATAAAAAAAAAGATTTTAAAAAATTTATAAAAAAAGTTTATAAAAAAACTTTTTAAAAAATTTATAAAAAAAGTTTATAAGAAAAGTTTATAAAAATATTTATAAAAAAACGTTTATAAAAAATTTATAAAAATTTTAGAAAAAAAAATTATAAAAAAAGTTTATAAAAAATTTATACAAAAAATTTATAAAAAATTTATAAAAAATTTATAAAAAAATTTTATAAAAAAGTTTATAAAAATTTATAAAAAAAAAAGTTTATAAAAAAATTTATAAAAAAAATTATAAAAAAAGTTTATATTTTTTTTTTCATAAATATTCTATTTAAAAGTTTATAAAAAAACAATAAGAAAAAAAGTTTATAAAAAAAATTTCTAAGTAAATTAAAATTCTTCACTTTTTGGAGACATTTTAATTTCCCCATTTTAAGGAATTTTAATTTGCTTTGCCATTTAGATTCCCCCTCTCTTTTGAACCAAACATGGTAATTGAGGGAATTTTAATTTCAAATTCCCCCAAATTCCATGAAATTACTCCAACCAAACACTCCCTTAATTGTTCTTGAAACAAAGCTTGTAGACCAGTCAATTTTATCCATCATCAATAATTTACGAACTATACATTGTGTTTGAGAGATGTTTTACTTTTCTTCTTCTTAGTTGACATTAAATACAACACAGCTTGTGTATCTGATGATTAATTAATAATATACAAATAGGCAAAAGAAAATAAGTATAATCGAATACATATCTTATCACGGAAAAAAAGTCTCCCAATAATTTATTTATTTATTTTTTTTTTAATTTTATTATTATTATTATTATTATTATTATTATTATTGTTATTTTTGAAACGGGAGAGTTTCTCAATGTTGCAATATAGACAACTCAAAATTACATTCTATGTATAATAAGGTGAGATTTTCTTTAGACATTCTATGCATTGCGTGTCTTCTTCGGTAACTATAGTTTACGATCTTTTGACCGACTAATTAACGAAGCGTGACCCATCATCACACACATACAAACCGAATAAATCACTCCCTTAGGAAAAAAGGCCAGGGTGGGTCACATGGACCAAAGAAAGACAACATTTAATATTAGCACATGAATTACGTCAATTTATTGTCATAATGTGAAGGTTGGCAGCTGGTGCTCAACTAACCAACTAAAGGTGGGAAAATGTTTGAAGTTTGAACAAATAAACATTGTTGCTTCTATTATTTTTGTAGTGTTCGGATTAGCATGACCATTAATTGGGTTGCAGAATAAAAAGTATTTGAAATTCAAAAGACAGGAAGAAAATATGTAGTATATAAAACATCTTAGAGGGAAGATGCATGTGGACTTTAAATCCCATCTTGGTGGTTAATTAAAGACAAGTTGTAGTATAAAAAGTTTAACTTCGTCTTTTCGAACCATACGTGGGACGACGAGTTTCTGCCTCTTACACAAGAGAGTATGCACATTTGAGCATTATCCGTAGTGTAGTGTGAGTTTATCTTTCTATAAAAAAAATTCATCACTTCGAACAATGTGATCTTACTTGGTTTGCCGTCATTTTTTATCTGATGTTTGTATAAAATTATAATTCAATCATACCATCTCATGATCTTAGTTTGTTACCCGTGTTTGGTAACATCTATAATTAACCTTGGTAGTTGGTATAAACCAAACACGACTGTCGCCATCCCCGTCGTACCCAGGCATGCCACGTCACCATCTACCCGCCACCATCCGCGCACACACCACCATTGCCCAGATTTCGCAAGTTTTATTCAAATAAATAATCGGGTGGTTGAAATTATATGATCTATACTATTTAGTGTTTATACTTTATAAATATGCGAAAGGGTTTTGACCCGGTGAATATAGTTTGGTTTGCCGTCATGTAAAATAAGATTGTGCTTTTGGACTGGCTTTTGGTTGTCTTTAAACTAATGGCAAGTCCGCCACAGCTTCTGTCCAACTTACTTTGTACGCCACATTTGACATTTGTTTACAAAGAGGATTTGCCGTGCTTATTAAGTTATTACTCGTACTTTTTTTGTGAATAAAATTAAGGTACGGGGTATTATTATTTTATTACAAATAATAATAGCCTTCTTATTTGTCCATTAGTCCATATGACAATTGCTAAAAAGGTTTCAAAGATCCTTAAAGAGATTCTATAAACCATACAACATCAACAATACCTAACTTCGTCAAAACAAGATTTTAAAAAGGTGAAATGTAAACATATCATACCCTTATAGTAGTGTAAACCCGAGTGTAAGGAGTCTACTTCCACAAAAACCTCTGACAATTCTATAAACCATCTAACTTATATGAATAAAAAGTCAAATATGGACACAACTAACGCCGATAAACTTACAATGTTACACATTTAGTATAAACAAAGTTGAGTTTAAATAGAAGATGAGTTTTTCGATCTTTAGCCAAGTCCAATCGACTCAACGAAACTGTTAGAATTTGGCGTAAGTTTATTTGATTGAGTTGTTCAACATCCGTTCGAACCTGAATCTCATTCCCGGCTATAGATTCCAAGAGTTCTAAAAAACACAGTAATTATATCAACATAATAACATTATTTCAAATCAGATTACATCAAGCCAACTAGTATTTCCATGCTCGAAATAAATAAATTACAACTTTCTCAAGATGAAATACACCATTTGAAATTTTGAATAAAGATTTAACGAATAGACGACCGATCAATTAAACAATTAGTTATAGTACTTAGTAATAGTAAGGTAAATGTGTGTAGCCATTGGAGGAGAGCTTGAGATGAGCACCAGAATCTTTCTTCTTCATTGTCTTCTTGAATTGCTTTGTTGCTGCTTTCAACACCTTCTTCCATCCCTGTTTCATTTACAAACAAATTTCTAAAAATTCAACTCCAACTTTAATGAAATATGCCATAACAATTGTGAAATAAAATAGTACACAAACTAACAATAAAATTAGTCCTAATTAAATAGACCAACCAAATTTTGTGTTTTGTTTATGATAGATAAAAAAATTTNGGACCCCAAATGACCCAACCCTCTAAAACTACTTCTCCTCCTCTTCAACCCAACTTTCTTTTTCCCAATTTTACAACCAGCTCCAAAACAACTAAAAACACACGAACCCGAAACCTTATCTACAACATTCTCCGTAAACTTCTTAACCATCATCGAAGCACCATCTTCTTCATTTTCTTCTTCATAAGAAAGCTTCTTTTGCAGACCATTTGTGTTTAAGGGTGATGAAGGGTTTGACGGGTGAGGTACTAAAGGTGACCAGATTGAAGATTGTGTGTAATCGAAGTCGAAAGCTGAGTTATCGGGGAACTTGCATAAAAGCTCTTTCGACATCGAACTTAGCATGTATTCGATCACTTTCACTTGTTCGACTTCTCGTGTGTTGTTGAGCATCATCAGGGTTTCTTCTTCCATTGTTGAAATTTGGGGTTTGATGATGATGGTAAATTTGATGGAAAACGATGAGTTAAAGAGATTGTACGAGGAACATGACAAAAAAACATAAACATAAAACTAGCCGTTGGAGGGACAGTTTCTGATGTTAAATTGACTGCATTAAGTCAAGATTGAAATAGTATGGGCCTGTTTTCTGGATTGGGCTCAAATGCAGTATTTCGGACTGGGCTCATAATGTAGCAACTATCAAATCATGTTCTATACAAATGTTGCATTGTTGCGTATAGTTCTATGCCCAGCAATGAGAAAAGCTTGTACTAACGAGTTCAGTTCAACACAGATCTTAAATTATTTAAAGATTCAATCTTTTATATAATAAAAGAATTACATCATTTCGGAGTGTTTTTGACAAAACAATCTTATGGGGAAAAAAATTGGACCAATAGGATTGCTTGATTTTGACACGTAGGCAAAATCTTGCGATGTGATTGGGCAATAAAAAGTCAAAATTAAATCGATTTTGGTCAAAATTGATAAATTTCGTGTAGAAGAAAAAAAAACACCAAAAAATATGTGTGTCATAAATGTAAAAAGCCAAACTTCAAAAAAACGGAGTAAATATTATAAACTTCAAGGACCTGAATGTAAACAACACAAATCTACTTTCTACCCATCAGTCAACCACCAAAATTGAATGTAAACAACCCATCTTCACCTCCACCTCCGGGCTCCAACCCTAGCCTTCTACCACCATCCGACCACCACAACCGTGGACACATATGTGGATCTAAAAATCTGTTTTATTTTTATACAAATGGCAATCAGAATGAGAAAACGGGATTCTTGGTTAATCAAAGGTATGTTTTAAATTTTTAGGTAATTGAGTTGCGGTTTAATGTTTTTGTTGTTTCATTGATGATTTAGGTAACGTTTTTGTTAGGTGATAACGTTCAACATATGTCATGAGTAATTTGGGGCTTTATAAATATGTTCATTGGATTGCAGGAACTCTTGAATTCATGGCCACTAGCTGTATGATAAAGAATATAATGAACTTGCCAACATATATTCATTCGGAATATGCGTACAACGAATGCAAAAGTCAAAGCACAACATGTAAAATTTATATCAGTAAGTTCCCCTTCAATCAACTATTTCCTGTTACCTATATATGTTTGCGTTATTGTTTTAGAACCAATTTTGGGCACACTAAAGAAATATATTAAAAAATTAGCTGCAATGCAACATCGTATTATCTGCTTGAAACTTCATTTGTTAAACACTATTTGAAACTTCATATGTTTGCGTTATTGTGGTATTATCTGCAATGCAACACCGTACTACTGATTAGTCAAATTTCAATGACCACACTCCAAACACCAAATCGATCCACTAATAAGTAAATGATTTGAAATTTTCTACATCCAAATGACTCTGGCACTGACTTGATGTAGTTTATATCTTATGCTTTCAGGTTCGAAATCTCACATGACAATGTCTACCATATTACATGACTCACAAGAAGAGCCTTTGGTATGTTATTCACGACTCTTTCTCATTTAATTTTTTTGTGTATATGTTACGTGTTTTTTGTTGATCCTATAAAGTTCTGTTCTTTTCTCCAGTTTGGAAGAAGTTTGATGGACAAAATCAAGAGTTTTGTAAGGCGTATCATTTAAGGTTGATGGTCAAAGATCATATATTGCAACTCAGTAAGTTGCTTTTACAGATACTTTTTTAGTGTTTAAATTCATTTATCATGATAAATAAAGAAAAAACAGTGTGAGAAAAGACACTTTACATGTCAATTTGATATTTTGAGTCAACCAAAATTTGGGGGACGATTTTCGATGATGGTTTAAAGGTATGCGATTTTAAATTTATAGTGATTTGTGGGTGTTTAAAAAATTGTCGTGTTTGAAATGTATGATTTTAAGCAGAAGTTTAATTGTCGTGTTTGGTATGTCTCAGATGAGGTATAATTTCATTTCCATTTCATGGAATAATAGATTTTATTTCTTTTCGTGTGCTATAGAAGAATCGGATGCGGAGATTAGCAAACGGTGAAACTGGTGTTTATAAGGAAAACGTTAAACTTTTATTGATAAAAAGTAGAGATATGAGTTGGATTTGCTTCAATTGAAAAATTAGTAGCTCAAAGGTTTATAATTCTTTTATCAGCAGATTATGCTACTAAAGAAGAATAGAAAACAACCCCAGAGCAATCTGGAGGCGTCATGGGAAAGTGAAGAAATCGTTCATTAATGGGGAAGTGAAGAAATCGTTCATTAAGGCCAAGAAAGCGATCATTGAGAAA